>CAUYON010141419.1:0-64060 GCA_963573935.1 Arctocebus calabarensis
TCCTGAGCCCAGCTGGGACAACCCTTTGAGGAAGTGCATCTTCCCTTTCCTTCTCTCTGGGACTCCTGCCTGGTCTCCTGAGGGGCCATGGGTCTCTGGGGAGGACGGCTCCCTCCTCACCCTGCTGACACCATGAAGAGACGCGCCTGAGTCTCCTGATTTCACACCCGGTGCTGCTGGCCCAGTCATTCCTGCCGTCCTTATTTTCTCTTGTCTTTCTGGAAGTGTGTGTGTGTGTATGTGTGTGTGTGTGTGTGTGTGTGTGTGTGTGTTCATCGGTTGGTGTGTGAACAAAAACTCCACAAAACTCATCTAGTGAACAGAGACAAATGACCTGCCCTGGGTCCCCTGACAATCAAGCCCTTCCTCATCCCACGTTAGTGGGATGTTAAGGGGTTTCTTAAGGTGTTTTCTCTAAGGTGTTCATTTTTCCAGAAGCTTCTCTTGACAATTTTGAACACTAAAGATACCAAGATAAATGAGTCATGGTCTTGGCCTACGAATATTTCACAGCAGAGTAAGGGAAATAGACCCTATCATTCTGTGTTCATTTCAACACTGAGCCATTCTGGGTATGTCAGACAGAGTTTTCATAGGAAGACCAGATGCTTGTGAAATGGCCCCGACGAGCAGAGGAGTGGAGTCCAGCCTTCAACGCAGACTTCAGGCCACTCTGTGTGCTATCTGAGGATGTGTTAGCAACGGGAGAAATCAGATTAAAGAGAACCCTTGGGAGGATATCACAAGACGGTAAACTGGACATGATTAGAACCTGAACTAGATCTCTGAGTGTCGGAATGGGGAGCAGAGGGCTTGGAAAACATCAGGAACTTGAGTCAGGAGGACTCAACTGAGCTAAAGAAAATGGGGACATTTATTTCTTGTAACCTATGTTCCCGCTCCATTCCATATACTTTGTGTGTATAAATTCAATTCGATCCTTAACCAAACTCTATGAAGGAGGCTCTATTCTCAGTCAAAGTTTGCAGATGAAGCAACCAAACCACAATTGGTAAATGACAGGGCCAGGGTTTGCAACCAAGTAGTCTAGTTTTATAAATGAAATGCTCAATTTGCTTATTTGACTCTTTGTTCTTAGCGATAAAATCTGCTTTTCTGTATTTTATGAGTCTGCATTCCACTTATGAATTCTGGCTTAGACCAGAATCAGGAGATTTTTAACCCAGAAATCTGGGATGGATTTCTGCAAGTCTAGTGAACCCTTGAGTTGTAAGCAAGTTTTTATGTTTCTTCAGCATTTGTGTATTGTTTTTCTGGGAAGCAGTGGCACAGCTTCTCAACAGATTCTGAAAGGGGTCTTTGATCTAAAAATACACTTATAAACGTTGCCTTAGAGCAGCGGTTTTCAAACTGTGATACCTGAACCAGCAGAATCATCATCCCCAGGGTACTTGTTCAGCATGCATATTTCTAGGACCCATCTAGGTCAGAAGCACTGGGAGTGGAGCCCGGGAATATGGGTTAACACATCTTCCAGGTGATTCTGATGTACGCTCAAGTTTGACACTCACAGCCCTAGAGCAAGCCGAAGCACAAGTGACATGGCGATAGCGTCTGGTCCTGAGACCGTCACAGTGGATGTGAAAGCAAAGAGGGAGAGCAAAGTCTTCAGAAGGCGGAGATCTTCAGATGCTCTCAGGAAGGAAACACTTAGACAGAAACTGTGACCTGTGCCAATGTTTGGGACTAGCCGCTCACTGAGGACTTCCTTGCAGCTCAGAACGGGGGTTTCTGGGAGATGCTGACCTTGGACTTGCATTTTAAAAGATAAAAACGGTAGATTCGTGCACCAACCCCGCAGCTGCAGGGAGAGAAGCCTTCCCTTCTCCTCTGCACCTGCTCCTAGGGCTGGAGTCCAGATATCTTGTTTCATCCAAGGTACACAGACCTCTAATGACATTTCCGAGGATAACTTGCCTGGGGCCCTTGGGCATTTGGTATCACTGACACGCTAACCACTCACTGTGAGGCACCAGGGCCCCTGGCCCAGGCTGCCCTCACTCAACACGGCAGAGGTGGAGTCTGCGCGGGGTCCATCCCGCAGTGCCACTGCCTTTCAACATCTTCCTGAAAGATGCAGAAGCCCGGAAACAACCTGCAGCACTGGGTGGTGGGAAGGGCGAGGACCCCTGGGCCCCACTCCCTGGGAGCCCCCTCCTTTCTGCTAAGTCACCAAGCTGGAGAGTGCTCAGGGGAGGGAGAAAGCCTGCGTCTGCTAGTTGGCTCGGAAAGGTTCTGGGAAGTCATTATGATCTAAACAACTATTCCAGTTATTCATGTGACTCAGCTCCTGAAATCGGGATCTTCCTGTGTCCACAAGGCCCGTGGTGCTGACTCAGTGCTGAAGAGGGCACCCTGTCCGCCCTCCCGGGCTTCCAACTTCCCCTGCTCACCCTCTCCCTGGAGGACGCTGAGGGGAAGCAGATGTGGGGGAAGCTTCTCGGCCTGTTCAGTTTCATTTCTACACAAGCAGCCGACCTCCTGCCATTCCAGCGTCTCACCACACACGTCTGTCAGTCTTCTGTGCACTTTGAGGGGGAGCAATCAGAACAGTCGTCCTGTGTCCTGCCTTCATGTATGCACGCAGCACACGTGTAGTCGGCACCCACTGCGTCTCCATACCGGCTGTGTCTGCCCAGACGGCTCAGGGTCAGGGTGTGTGCGTGCGTGAAATGCACCAGCAGGCATTAGGAAGTGATGGGAACAGTGCTGCAGCAGAGCTATCAGGAACTTCGAGAATGCCGAGGAAAAACTGCCAACCCTCCCAGGTGCCTGGCATCCCTGCTCAACAAACAGCAAACTTCATAAAGCATGGATGGGAATCAATTCATCTGTGAGAGCTAAAGATGTGAAAGGATGCCAGGAACCAACGTGGCATAAGACTGGACTTTCTGGAAGAACGAGGCAAAAGGGAAGAAATACTGAAGTGGCAAGTTTTACAGCTTCGCCTGAGGGCCTTTTCTTAACTTAAACCTGTCACGCACTGTGTGCTAGGCGGGATGGCTCAGTTTCCCCGAAATAGTAAACTGCTTGAACTTCCTTCCCACCTTTGAAGAAGAAAAGGAAGAGGAGAAAAGAAAGATTACACGCTATTGGATGAATTCTTTTTTTAAATAAAAAAACTAACATGGCATCTACCATGTAGTAAGCTTTTGCATGTCTAGTATTATATCTCTTTAAATATAAACACACACACACACACACAGTAGGTACTGAGGCACAGTGGGCTGGGGTTAAGAAGCCTGACTGAGTGTGGCTGAGCCAAAATTAGGGCCATGTTCTTGCCACTTGCAAACCTACTGTGCATGGAGGTGAAGAGATGGGCTCATATCCACTTTACAGGTGGGAAAACCGAGGCTTGGAGAAGCAACCTCTCCAAGGTCATACAAAAAACAAATGAGATAACAAGACTTCGGACCCAGTGTGTCTGAATTCCAAGTCTGGTGACTCTTTCCACCACATTACCCTGCTCCCCACCCACTCCACACCCCCTCACATTTTGAGACCAGATTTCATCTCTTTTAGGATCTACTGTGTGAATCTCTACAAATATGGAATCTGATCTCATTGTTATCAGAATTCTCAATTTAATCCACTACAATGTTAGAATTAAAATGCTTAAACATAACCCCAAGCTTGTTCATTCATTCATTCACTCAATAAATTTCTATTGAATATTCATCTGCTTGTGTTAGAGTTAGGCCCAAGAATAGAGCAATGGAAAAGGCAGACAGGCAGGGACCTTTCTTCTCGCAAAGTGTTCAGTAAAGCAGGGACAGGAAAACGTGGGGGAGTAGTTCTACAGCCAGTTAGCTTATTAGCATTGTAGTTAGTGGTATTATAAGAATAGCTAACATTTCCATTGGATTTACTATGTACCAGGAAGTATTCTTGGTACTGTATCTAAATTAACTCATCTAATTTCTACAGGCATATGAAGGAAGTAGAGAAATCAATGGAGGCTTCTTGAATAAAGCATCAGCTCAGTCTGGAAACAGGAGTTAAGTTAGATTAAGAAGGAGAAGATGGGAATGGTCAGAAAGAGGTGGGTGGGACTCAAAGTGGGGGGAGCCAACCAGCACTGTGTTTGGGGAAGTTCTGTGTTTTGATAGGTGAATTATAGCTGGAAGGGTGGGGCCAGAGAGGTGATTGGTTACAGGCGGCTGGGCGAGGCCCTTAAGGGGGAGGAGCCAGGAGCTCAAGTGTCAAGGCTTGGTGGGGAAAAAAAAAAAAGAAAAAAGGAGACTGGCCGGGTGGGGCAAAAGGTAGGGGGGCTGGGAGTGGGACACAAGTGCAGTCAGGACTGTGCTTTCCAAGTAGTCCCTACCCACAAAAGGCTGTTGAGCATTTGGAATGAGGCCAGTCTGATCAAGGTGTGCTACAAATGGAAAACAGATACAGTACACAGTGCAGAACAAAATAATGTAAAATATCACGTTAATTCTTATGTTGATTACACGTTGAGATAATATTTTGGATATCTCAGGCTAAATCAAATATGTCATTAAAGTCAATTCTATCATTTCTTTTTACTTTTAAAAATGTGAACATTAGGAAATGTTAAATATGTGGCTCACACTATATTTCTTCTGGACGGTGCTGCTCCAGAAGGCTGGGAAGACTCAGGGGCAGGTCCATCAGGGGAATGAGAGTCTGGAGAAGGTGTGGAGAAGGGCGGGAGAAGAGAAACGAGGATACCAAAGGCACCTGGACTAGCCATCTCCTGCCGTGCAAGTCAGAAAGGGTCACTCCAACCTCTGCAAGTCCCAGTTCTGAGAGGTTGAGACCCATTGACTTACTGGAAATAGTATCTGCCTCAAAACCAGCTGCAGGTGTGAGCCAGAAGATGGTGAAGGCTGAGTTGAGTTTTGTGGATGGGAGAGGCAAGAAACATCAGGGCAAAAAAAGTAAAGAAAAATGCCGGACCGTCTTAGGGTAAAGGTTAAGCCCTTAACCATGACTGGCCCAGCCCTCAAACATCTTCCTGCCTGTCCTCTTACCTCTCTGACCCCATTTCCCACTCAGCTCCTTCCCCCACCTCTGCCTCTAAACTGAGCCCCAAATGTGCCAGGCCTGCTCCTGCCTCAGGACCCTTGCACTGGCTGCTCCCCCATTCCAAGCTTTCTCATGGCCAAGTACTAACTCACTGTGTCCATGGGGCCTACCCTCGCCCCATTACTTGTAGCTGGCAACTGTAGTTCCCATTTGCACTCCCCTTCCTTATTCTTATTTTTTTTCATGGCTTTTTATCACCCAACATGTTTATCAATAACAACTTATTTTTTTAATATGTTCACAATTAATCTCCTGCTAAAAAGTATGTTCTCTAAAGATGGGGATCTCAGTTTTATTCCAGCATTAGCCCTAACATCCAGACAGTGCCTAGCATACAGTAGCTGCTCAGTTGACATTTTGGGGGGAATGACTCAAAGTGCCGGTGGCAGTGCTCTGGAAGGTCTGGCTGATGGACAGGCATCCCCTGTGCACCCTCTTGCTCTCCTGAAGAAAAGGACCCTTCTCTCCCTTTCCTGCAGCTGGGTTTGGCTAACCTTGCTTCCACTCAGCTTTTACTCCCCAGGGTTCTGCCTTCTTCTGGATCCCACACATAATCCTCCCAGGAGGGTAAAGAAAACAGCCGATGCACAGAATGCCCTGGACTGGGAGCTGGGACTCTAGGCGCCCTCCTGGCTCTTAGGCAAGGCAGGCTGCTGCTGCCCACCTGTTTCCCCAGCTGTCAACAGTTCCAGGTTCCGTGGGTGGTGGAACAACGTCTTTATGGCATTAAAGAGGAAATGAGGGAGAAAACTGTTACCTGCAGGGCAGTGGTCCTGGTCCAGAAGAACCAGCATCACCAGCCTAGCCCCTTAGAATTGAAAACCATGCAGGGGGGCCAGCAACATGTTTTATTTTTTCTACTTTTTAATGTTTATTTATTTATAAAGAACAACTATTATGTCTTACAGTTCTAAAGGCTGAGAAGTCCAAAAGCAAGGCACTGGTGTTGGTTTCTGTTGAGGGCTGCTCTCTGCTTCCAAGACAGCTTCTTCTTTGGCTTCCATGGAGTGACTATCTCCCAAAGATCAAGCCTGGTGGAAGCCATATGGCCTCTTCTTAACCTACACTCAGAAGTCAACCTTCTATTGCAACCTATTCTTTATATATATATATATATATGTATTTCAAATTAATATGAGAGTACAGGTTTTTAGGTTACATTGTTCTCACTTCCAAGGCAAAGTTCAAGTTGTAGTTGAGTCATTCACCCAGGGTGTGTCTGAGCACGCTCACATTGTGCATATTAGGTGATAGCTCCCCCTCCCCCTCCTCCCCTCTTCACCCTTCCCCTGCCCTTGACTATACTTGCGTTTCATCATTTGTGGGAGTGTGCAGTTGTTTATATATTGCTTTCATATTAGTATTGAGTACATTGGGTATTTTTTTTCTATTCTTTTTTTTTTTTTGCAGTTTTTGGCTAGGACTGGGTTTGAACCCGCCACCTCTGGTATATGGGGCTGGGCGCCCTACTTCTTTAAGCCACAGGCACTGCCCTTTTCTTTTTCTATTCTTAAGCTACTTTACTAAGAGGAATGTGTTTCAATTCCATCCAGGTAAACAGCAATGTGGATTTTTTTGTTTGTTTGTTTGTTTGTTTTGTTTTTTTGAGACAGAGTGTCACTATGTCGCCCTCAGTAGAGTGCTGTGGCATCACAGCTCACAGCAACCTCCAACTCCTGGGCTTAGGTGATTCTCTTGCCTCAGTCTCCTGAGTAGCTGGACTATAGGCGCCCTCCACGATGCCCAGCTATTTTTTTCTTGCAGTTTGGCCAGGGCTAGGTTCGAACTCATCATGCTTGGTATATGGGACCAGTACCCTACTCATTAAGCCACAGGTGCCACCCAACAGCAAGGTGTTTTAATACAGCCTGCAGGTGACACCTAAGCACTCAGGTTCCAGAAAAGGCTGGCTTTTGTTAGAACCATGGAGGCAGGGACTGACTTAAAAGTTCAGGCGAGAGGGTGCATTCCTCAGAGGGGTGCTGGCGCCGGCTGGGGTACTGGGTGAGAGGCGCAGGCCCGGGGGAGTGTGGAAGGCCGGGCTCACAGGTGCTCCCACCCGCACCCCAGGAGTCTCTGCAGCCAGGACATGACCTTCTGCCGGCCAATGGCCATTACTCCAGGGCCTCTTGTGCCACCTCAGCCTCATGTCCTCTCTGCTCCTCTCTGCCTAGACTGACAGTTGGACCTCTGGATCGAGCCTCCGCGGCTGCCCTTCCAGATTTGGTGCTTTCATTGTCTTTTAAAGAACAGTCCTAAGTGCCCGCTGAGCCCTGGGCATCCTGGGCGCAGGGTGGTTCTGGGGACACCAAGGGGCTTGCTGCTTTGGTGGCCTGCCCCGCCCCTAGGGCCCACCTGCCCCTCGCCACCTAGCATTTATTGTCATTCCCCTTTCTGTCCTTGTCACTAGAGGAACCTTTCTTCTAGAAGGTCCCACAGTAGGACTAAAAAGCCTGCTTTCGTCTGACTTAAAGAAAGTTGTCGTTAAAATGAAACATCTTTTTTTTTTTAATTAAGTCACTTGTACATAGATCATACATACATTTATGCCGTTATGGGATTCGATGTGTTGATTATTTGTACAGATTGGGATGCTTACATCCTACTAACCAACATAGCCTTCACCTCATTTACTAAATTACAGTGTTAAGACATTTGTGTTCTACACCTGATAAATCCAATTTGTACTTGCAACATGCTCCACAGGTGTGGTCCCCCCACTAACCCTCCCTCTGTCAACCCACCCCCCTCCGTTCCCCTCTCCCTCCCCTTTCCTCCTTCATCCCAGGCTATAGTTGTGATTCATTTTTCATCCGCAAGTGTGAGTGATTATAAACTGGTTTCATAGTAATACTGAGTACATTGGATTTTTTTCCATTAAAATAAAAAATCTTGGCTCGGCGCCTGTAGCTCAACGGGCTAAGGCCCCAGCCACGTACACCTGAGCTGGCGGGTTCGAATCCAGCCTGGGCCCACCAAACAACAATGATGGCTGCAACCAAAAAATAGCCGGGCGTTGTGGCGGGCGCCTGTAGTCCCAGCTACTTGGGAGGCAGAGGCAAGAGACTCGCTTGGAGGAATTGGAGGTTGCTGTGAGCTGTGATGTCACAGCACTCTATCCAGGGTGACAGGTTGAGGCTCTGTCTCAAAAAAAAAAAAAATCTTGCCTTTACTCTCAACAGTTTAAGCTGTTACAAGTATTAATACCTGGACTAAAATTAGCTTCTGAACCTAAAGCCCATAGCCACATCCTGTGGGATTGTCTAGTGAGACTAACTACCAGTCACCTGCCTTACACTTTGGTGCTGCCAACATCTGACTGTTTACTGAGCACCTGGTATGTGCCAGGCATTGTCACGACCAGGGCTTGGTCAGAAATAATAACGAGAACCACATATGACATCTCAAATCTTCTGGTAGACACATTTAAAAAAGCAAAGAATGAAAACTCTCAGGTGAAATTACAATTAATCTGAACAAGATATTTAACCCAATCTACCCCAAACATCATTGTAATATGTGACCAATATAAAAAGCATCCGTGAGATTTTCCATCTGTATTTTCTGCATGCTGTATCTTTGAGATTTTGTGTGTATTACGTACCAGCACATCTCAGTTCCAACGAGGCACATTTCAGCCTTGATGGTCAGTGGCTACTGGAACCGTGCTGGCCTGTAATTCTGGACACCATAGAAGAGCTACGAATAGGAAAAAGAAAGAAGAGTAAAGGAAGGAACATCCAATAAACTCATGAACACACCAATGTTATGAAGAAATTAAAACAGAATGATGGCCCTCAATACCCTTTGTGTTATATATAATACTACCTAACAATGTCATATGAGCATTTTCTGGATATGAAAACTGAGGCTGAGACATCATGCAACTTGTCCAAGTGCCTACAAGTGGTAAACGGTGTGTCCAGGACTCAAATTCCAGGCTGTGACACACTCCCAGGCTGGTTCCTGTTATTCTACAGGGCCAGGTATTGAGGAAGGCTACTACAAAGGAGAAAGAGAGGAAAGAACCAGATGGTTCAAATGGCTTTGGAGTTTAAACTTTTGAGCACTGGATTAGGAGTTCAGTGTCGCTGTGTGTTATTGATTAGGTTTCATGACCTCTCTGGGTCCTCCTCAAAGACAAAATGGAGGGCTTGCTCTTGTTTTCTGGCTCAGCCACAAAGGAGGTGAAGACTTTTGAATAAAACAGAAATTTTACATCATCAAATGTACTTGGTTTGGGTGGTACATTTGGTTTTGTGCCAAGCTCAAAGTTCAGGTGGGCTAGATGGGGATCCAGAAGATAATGGAGACCGTAAGTATTGCAGGGTGCTAAAGAGCTAGGGGTTTTGTGTGGTGGTTGGTTGGACATTCTGGTTGTGGGACCTTGACAGTTTTGAGTTTCAATGTTCTTTATTGAACTCAAGAGTTTCGATAAAGGGGTATCTATCTCCTGTCATATTCCTGCAAGGGAAATGAAATGTCTGTAAGCATTACCACGGTAGCTAGCACAAAGTAACCACAGTAAACATTGGCTATTTCATAAACGGCCCTCGTGGACATTGTGTGTTAGAAAGACTTGTGTTGGCGTCTTAGCTCTGTAACATACAAGCTGTGTGATTTAATCAAATCAGTTAGTATCTCTGAACCTTAGTTTTTCATCTGAAAAATGGGAACGAGAGCATTATCAATCCAATCTGCCAAAGAATGTCTTCACAAATGTCAAATAAGAGTCTGTATGTGCATATGCTGTGAGCTTCTGCGCACACGTTGATTGCTCTTGGTAGTAATTTTTCTGTGAAAGCTTCCTACCCAGTGCTTTGAGGATCTGAGCTGCCTTATTCTTGCCTTGTAGCAGAAAACCTACAACTCAGTCTAATTTATCCTTGTCTCAGCAGTGCTCAGCAAAAGTCTTTGTGTGCCGGAAGTGCCCAGGTTACTAAAGTTAGGAGTCAGAGGGTCTATTTGGTCTAGTTATAGGTGCTATAACCTGAGATCAGACATTTAACAGCTTTCTCCAAGCTGTTTTCTTATTCCCCAAATAGGAATAGTTTTAATATTTGACCTGGCTACTTGTTGGAGTTATCCAGGATGATCAAAGAGGTAAAAAGCGTGTTGGCCGGCATGCTTCCTTACACACGTCCGAGGGAACCTCCGGGGTGTGATTCCCAACATGCAGCTTGTCTCTCCAGCCCTACCATGCGGGCACACAGAACCACTTACCTTTCCCACAGATGGCTCTGCGGTTCCGTGCCTTGTGTTTGCATGCTTGGTGCAAGCTCATTCCTCTGCTTGGAACCTTACTCCCCACTTGAGGCTGCCTCAGAAACCTTACTCATGCTCTCATTCCCAGCGGCAGACTTCTCTCTAAAACCCTTGAGGGCCAGCTGACCAGGGTCCCTCTCCACCCCCACTTTGTGTTTCAGGCTGACCAGTAAAGACTGTTCTATAGCTCACCAGCCTACAGCCTGGAAAAGAATGTTTAATCATTCTTATTTGGACTGGGTCTTATCCTCCGCCCCTAAAGCAACCCCTGGAGTGTAGGAGGGGCCCAACAAAAGATTAGTGAATTAATGACTCAGAGAATCCCACATGCCATGAATTCCTGCCTCTGGGTCAGCCCTCACCTCTACTCGCCTGCCACTCCCCACCCTGTCTGCCTCCACTTTTCCTTAGAAATGGGCCTTGCAGCTTCTGCTCTCTGTTCAGCACCAGAACTGTCTTCTTGGCCTGTCTCCCAGGCCCCTCCCAGTTTCCTATTTAGCTTTCCGACCCAGACAGCCCCTGATCAGACCCAGCCTGCTAAGCATTGTTTTCTCCACTGATTGTCTGCGTTTGATCCCTCCAGATCCCCTGTTTCCCACTGAGCTACACCAGGGGTCTTCTGACAGGGGATTTAAGGTCCATTTCCATCCGCCACAACCACTAACTCATCTTCTCACTGCTTGTCTCATCCCTTCTCTGAGCTTAGCAGATCCTTCGTCATCTTATGCATCTTCCTATGCATTCACCCATCCGTCCCTACCCCCTAAATCATCTACCTGTCCTCTCACCATCAACTCAACCATCCAGTCATCCACATACCCATTCATCCACCTCTCCATCCATCCATCCATCCATCCATCCACCTCTCCATCCATCCATCCATCCATCCATCCATCCATCCATCTCTCCATCCATCCATCCACTATCCATCCATGCATCCATCAACCTCTCGATCCATCCATCCATCCATCTTTCCATTCATCCATCCATCTATCCATCCATCCATCCATCCATCCATCAACCTCTCCATCCATCCATCCATCCATCCATCCATCAACCTCTCCATCCATCCATCCATCCATCTTTCCATCCATCCATCCATCCATCCATCCATCCATCCATCCATCCAACCATCCATCCATCCTTCCATCCATCCATCCATCCATCCATCCATCCATCCATCCATCCATCCATCCTTCCATCTATCCATCCATCTTTCCATCTTTCCATCCATCCATCCATCCATCCATCCATCTATCCACCCACCCATCCATCCATCCTAGCTGCCTTCTTCAAAGGCAGATATTTGTTAAATAAACAAACAAATAGGTAAAAAGTCCTATTCCACGAGGTCACCGTCAATATTTGATTGGTCTTTGACCTTGGAGACTTTCAGATACACCCAGGAGTTACAGAATCCAATTCTGAAATTGGTTTTGTTTTTTCACTTGAACACAAAGTAGCCTTGCTAAATCAGTGATTCACCAGGACCAGCTCTGAAACACTTTAGGCTATATTAAAATTCAAACCTATTTCTAAAGACATAGATTTTCTATCCTTAAGATGACCAAAGAAAGGGGCCAGACATACAGAGGTTGGGCAATTAAGTGCTTGAACTCATTGAAGAAAAAGTGCTACGTATCTCATTGCTGAATTTCACTATGGCCACCTTCAATGTACTCCCCACAACCTTCTGGCACCTGTTTTAGTAATACAAATAGTACATTTTTTTCGGAACTATTTTTTGCTGAGGATGTATTGCTCGTCTTTGGGCCACTGTGACTCACACTTGTGGCCTGCGGTCTCCATATTTGGGGTTGTTAATTCCCCTCTACAGGTGAGCAAACAGGTGGCAAGAGCTCAAAGCTTGCCCTCCTCAGCCAGCGCTCAGTGTTGAAGGGAGATGGGAGTGCAGGTGTGTCACCTGCAGTGTGGACCGTATTTCCCCTCCTGAATCCGTGCTGGCCGTTCATTCTGAGGATGGGTCAGTGCTGGCAGGTGGTGAGGGGAGGACTGCGTGTCACAGCAAGGGTTGGGGCACTCGTGGAAGGGAGAGGACATCTCCAAAAGCTTTTGGGGAGCCAGGGAAGGAGGATGGGGTGGCACGGAGGGGGCGGCGGTGCCAAGATAAGATAACCACTCCAGGTCACGCTAGTCACACCATATGGTATAGGACAACCCACATAAAATTCAGCATTTTTCAAAAACTCCCCGAGAGAGTTCTGACGTGCAGCTGGGGTCAAAACCACTGGGGTGGTGCGTGGGGGCCACCTTGGTGTTAGGATTCCCGAGTTCCTCTATTTCCACATACGTCGCAGGGGAGATTTCCTTTGTCCTGTGCTAGGGCCCAGAACAGGGTGGGGAGGAGAGGCTGAGTGACAGGTGACAACGTTTTCCTGGTCAACTTGAGAAACGGAACAAACAAGCTGTGAAATGTTGCTTCTCCCTGCCCCGGGGCTCTTGGTTGGCTGCCACGGAGTTGTCAGCCTCTCAGAGGGTGTCAGTTGGCCTGGGAAGGCCATGGGAACTCAGCCGCTCTGTCCCAGCCTGGGGCCATCGCACCAGAGTCAGTGTGCAGGCAGCCTGGCTCCCAGCGCCCTGGGGACCAGCGGCTCCCTGAGCAGCTTGGTCTGACCCGAGGGCTGAGTGGGTCCAATCAGGATTGCCTTGATGATTTTTGTGAGTATCCCTGGGAGGTAACAACCCACAGGGTGGAGAAACAGTCCTCGTGTCTGCGAGGCAGTTTGTTCCAGATGCCGACCTGGTTCTAGGTGACCGTAAGGAGGCCCATTCCACTGTAACTGCTGCCCCCACAGAGGCTAATTCCCTTAGGAAAATAACCCCCTTTCTCTGAAAGAGGCTTTTTACAATGAGCCGGAGTGTTTGGTGATCTCTTTAAGAAAAAAAAAAAAAAAAAGAGCCTCACTGTAACTTTGTTACTGGACATTTGGGATTGTAAAATCACTACCAAAAGATAGACCTGGTCACCAAGGTGCAAAGTAATGGAATTGAACGAGCCTCAAGATGGACTTCCCATAGGTGCTCACAGACTGGACATGAGCACTCGGGGCTTAATTCACCACAGTGAAACCAGAGCTTTCACTGAACTCAGTAGCCTGGGACATTTGACACGAGGTAAGTGGAAATATGGGGAATACGAAGTCTTGCAAAAAATGATGATTCTCTTCAGCCTACTGATCCCAGCCTGAAGCTTTACTACCGAGGAATGACAACATTGGAAGTTAAAAGCCAAAGGTGCAAAGATGTTCACCACCAGGTAATATAATCGTCAATACTTGGAAAATATCTAAATTAGAGCATGGGTTAGAACATTTTTTTGAAGGGCCAGATAGTGAGCCCTGCTGGTGGTGCAGACCCCAGGGGCGGCCACTGTCACAGTGGCTCACAGTCAGCGACACTTAACATACAAAAGTGGGCGGCAGGTGGGGTTTGACCCACAGGCCACGGACCCCTGTTTTATGCTAAAAAAATGTGACTCTCAAAGTTTGAAAAACAAAGTATGAACAAATATTTAACGGCCAACTTAAACTTGGAAAAATGTAGATGGTATAACGTTAAATTAAAAAAGTCAATGAGTCCCAGTGATGATGAGTTGTGCGCGAAGTGGGAACATGTGTGCGGTCCTGGAGTGAGTCCAGTCGTGTGGCTGTGGGCGGCACATCCAGGCCCTTCCCTGGCTCCAGGTGATGAATCAGCTCATGACGTGGATGGACCCGGGTGCTGACCAGAGCCAAGGCTGCCTTTGCGGTAGCCTTTGGTGTAGCTCACAGGCTGTACCCAGGTGGCAGCTTTCACGCATTCATCAGCTTGCTTATTAATTTATCTAAAACTGGTTATCTATAAGTGGTCCAACACCTGTCACATGCCAGACACGTGAGTGCAGGCAGGGTGGAGGGTGGGTCGCCTTGGCTCTGCCCTGGGGCTGGGGGATGAGGGCAGCTGCTGGGAAGCATGGTGGGGGCTGCACTGCTAATTCCTGTGGCAGCAGGAGCATGGGAGGAAGCCCTGCGTATCGGCAGCCGGTGATGAGTGGAGGTGCCTAGGCACTGGGGCAGCTCAGAGGCCAGCAGGAGTCAGGCTAGGCCAGCCCTGGGAGTCCCCACGCACAGCCTGAGACATTGCAGGCAGGGGCGGAGGGCAAGAAGAAAGCCTACCTGTGCCCACCGAGGGGACAGGTGGGAAGAGCTGGACATGGTCAACAACAGCGCCTCCAGGTCTGCCCGCAGCCACCCCTCCTGGCCTCCTGGTGCTGTCTGGATGCTCCTCATTTCCCACCGTGCAGGTGAACTGAGCTGGCTGGGCACCATCTAGCCCTCCAGGACAGCACGTTGGGGGCTGCACCCATCCTGCCAGGGTTTGGGGACAGTTTACGATTTATGTCCCCGAGCTGTAAGCTTAAAACTCCACGTGTTCACCCCGCAGATATTTCACGTGCAATTTGGGAATTTGGGAATGCTCGAAATAGCATTTGCCCATAAAATTGCCCGAAATGCAGTCCAAATGTGTCTGTAAAAAGTAACCAAATAACTATTTATTGTTATTAGTTCACGTTCTTTCAGCTTCCACACGGGGCTGAGCATTGATTTAATTGAGTGCCGGACGTGTTTGGGGGTGATCTCGGGCCCTGACACGGACACCTCGGGCTCTGTTCTGCAGAGTGAGATCAGCAATCAGCAAGTCCTCCCCTCCGGCTCTGACATCTGACCAGGACACACAGAGAGAGTCCTGGTGGGCTTTCCGAGACAGTTTCCTTAAGGTGAATTCCTAAAAGCCTTGGCAGGAGTCCAAGCCTGTTCATAAATATGCCAAAATCCAGAAAAAAGGAGCAGGTTAGAAGATGATAAAATTATAATTAGGCATTCTCCTTCCAAAATAGCCCGTAGCAGTCCACTGCTCTAATTGGGTTAAAATACGCCCAACACAAAAGTTGCCATTTAACCATTTTGAAGCATATGATTCGGTGGCCTTAGAATGCCACATGTTTACCCTGCAGATACTATGGTCACCTGCAAAAGAGACCCTGACCCCATCAGCAGCAGCCCCCAACCCCTGACGACTACAGATCTATTGTCCGTCTCTAGGGGTTCGCCTGTTCTGCATGCTTTGTGTACACAGAGTCAGCCTTTTGTGTCTGACAAGCACGTGAAAAGGTGCCCCATGTCCTAAGCTGTTAGGAAGACCCCACTTTGCACCCACTAGGATGGCTGTCATCACAAAATGGAAAATAACCAATGGTGGTGGGGATGTGCAGCCTGGTACACAGCTGGTAGGAGTGTCACGTGGCATGGCCCCCACTCTGTACCGGTGGGCGGTTTGTTTGGGCTGAAGGAGAAGGAGCCGTGTGGGGACCTCCCTTGCAGTAGCTGTCTGACCTTGTGTAATTCACTTGACCTTTGAGCATCTTTACCTCCCAAGATTCAGAGAGGCCTAGATATGAGATTCCTGAGGAATAGGACTCATGTGGCTGGCAAGGGCCTCCGTGGTGAGGTGGGGACCTCGTTTGCTTCCTAAGACTCTCTGTTAGCCTCCAGCCCCAGGCAGCCGTTTCTCAGACAGCCATGCTCCTGCCCCCGGGCCTTTGCACTGGTGGTTGCCACCTGGAATGTGCCCTCCTTCTCCTCCTTCCCACTTTTATTTAAGCATCTTCTGTTCAGGGACCCCTGGCCAGCTGCCCTATTGAAAACTGCTATCCCTTCCCTGCCCCGGGCACAGTCCCCCACCCCCACAGCCAGTCTCCTCCCAGTACAGCATGAGCACCAGGGAGGCCGCGGCAGTGCCGCTCACCACTGTTTCCCCAGCGCTGGGCCTTAGCTCCCAGAAAGTGCTCCAAAGAGGTCTCCAAATCAACAGAGAGGCCACAGCTCCACGCAGATGACGTCTTGGACAACTCAGGCGCAGCTTCAGTTTCCTCGTGCACACAGAGCCCAGGTGTTCCTCAGGACATGTGGCCCAGCATGTCCACACTGTGGCCTGGCACGGGGCGAGCTGGGTGCTCATGGGCAAGTAGTAAAGACCCACTGGCTTCAGCTTAAGCAACAAACAGGGAATTGATAAGGGTACAGGGATTGAGATGCACCTCTGAAAGGGACAACAAGGTTTTGGGAAGTTGAAACCGTCTCTCTTCTCCTTCCCTCCTTCTTTCCCTCTTCCCTCACTTTCTCTCTCCCTCTCTGCCTCTTTTCTCTCAATTTTCTTGTGTTCTCTTCTCTGATCCTCTCCTGTCCACCATACTTCTGAGTCGGGGGACACAGTCGCATGACAGGGTACACATCCGGTCCCTAAAGCTGGGTTGTTCTCTTCCTTGCTCTCAATTCCCAAGGCCCTGGAAGGGCCTGCTGATCTCTAATTGGCCATTTGAGTCAGGTGCGCCCTTGAACTATGTGTGTGGGGATGGAGTGGGGGTGTGGTGCACATTTGGGGGCCCCAGTAGAAAACTGGGTCGGGCAGTTGTGGGAGCCAGGGTGACCCAGGAAGCCCTTGCAAAGTCGGGCAGGTAAGGAGGATACACATCCTGCTGTGTCCTGTTTCCTCCTTACTTTTCCATCCATTCATCAAATACTTACTAGTTCCTACCTGGTGCCAGGCACTTTCCAGGGCCTATAGATATCTCAGTGGATAAAACATATGAAATTCTTACCTTTAATAAAACTATAACCTAGTAGAGAGGAAAGACTTTGTGAAAGGGGAAGCAGATCTATTCATTAATGTACCCTCCTGAGAAGTTAGGGAGGTGAGGAGATGGCCTTGAGGACAGCAGGGCAGGTGGGTGGGTGTGTCTGCACAGGAAGGCGGCCTGCAGGCCTGGAGGGACGGGGTGGGAGGGCAGCGGTGGACACCTGAGGCTCACACAGCCTGGAGGGACGAGGTGGGAGGGTTTACACCTGAGGCTCACCCATGGCCTGGAGGATTTCTGTGGCTGCATTTCCTGAGAATAATGGGGCTTCTGGGAGGACAGACTGGGCCAGAACCTTCAATCAACAGCTATGTGCTTAGATTTGGGTCTCAGGAAGGCCAGTCTCTGCCTATGGGAGTCTGACTGGCCTCTTGGGCCTCAATCTCCCCATCTGTAGGGTGGTGCCAAGAGCGTTCCCCCCATGTGGGTACATGGGTCCCCAGAGGGCTCCCCAGAGGTCTCCCATGGGTGCCTACTGGGTGCTAAGTGGTCATTTCCCCACTCAGGAAGGCCAGCGGCTGCAGGGAAATATAAGGCCACGGTTGTGCGCCTACTGATGGCGAAGATTACAGGGCTCATTTTTCACAGAGATCTGTGATGACAGTTGTGGCCAGGGTCAGGGGAGTCCCGGCCAGCTCGCCCCTGTGGCTGGGAGCCCTGTCCCAAACAGGGAAGAAGCTCCTGGGTGAAAAATGAGGGCATTCCTGGCGACGGCTGTCTGTGTGCTTGGCGCTGAACGGGTGACTTCACCCTGGCCACACAGGGGATAGGTCGTCTCAATCATCAGCCCCCTTTGCTGTGTCCAAAGAAGGAGGCGGGAATTCTTGACAGGAAAAGCTGAAAGACAGATCCCCACTGGACCATATGGATGATCTGCTGGGGACTCGACCCCAGAAAACGCCAGGCCCCACCAGAGGCCTCCCCCGTGGGTCCCAGGGGCCCTGTCAATCAGGCCAGTGGGGAGGGGCCAGGCGCTCTTAAGAAAGCCCAGCATTGTTTGCAAAGGTTAACCCCTTTTCATCTTGGGTTTCATGGAGACGTCTGTGTGGTCACACTGGCCAATTTAGCATTTGCTGGGAGCTGGGTGAGACGGCCTGTGAGCAACGGCCCTCTGGGGGCCCCTAGGTAGTTCTGTGGTCGTGACTTATGGGGATCACAGGGGAAAGGGCACATTTTTATCCCATATTTGGTAATGTGGTGGGCTCCGACTTCTTCTCTCTCTTGCATTTGTCAGGATCTTAATGAGAAACCCCAAAAGGATTTAGAAATTTCCTTTTCCCAAAGACAGGAAATAAATGGGAACTTATTAAGGGAAAACCCAATGCAAGTTAGAGACAGCAGCCTTGACCGAATGTGAATGTGAGTGTGTGAATGAGAGAGAGAGAGAGGGAGAGAGGAAGAGAGAGAGAGAGAGAGAAAGGGAAAGAGAGGGAGAGAGAGAGGGAGAGGGAGAAAGAGAGGAGTGAGGGAGACAGAAAAAGAAGAGCGGGGGAGACAGGGAGAGAGAAATCCCTCTCTTCCTTATGGGTTGTTTTCTGGCATTTAGGCGACAGCCGTTCTGAGAAGGTTAATCTTTTTCGAGGCATTCTGGAGCCCCACTCATGACAATGATTCATCCTTTGAAGTTCTCAGCTTTGACTAAACAGTTTGCCTCTGTCTTGTCAGGCATCTGGACGTGAGAGTAAGCAAACCTTTTCAAGCAAGTGTAAACGCCAGTTAAACAATAACGACATGAGGAATAAACAGATTCCCACGCACCATAAATATCGTAATCTATTTTTTCCATATGACACGTCTGGGGTTGCAGAAAGAAGCAGCCATGCTTCGATGCTGAAGACGAAGTGGAAGTGAGGCTGGCCCGAGTGAATTTGCCTTTTGGTCCTCTGGAGCTTCTTGGAAACAAAACAAATTAATTCGAAACGCAAAGCTCCCCTCTTCTGGACATTCACTAAGGCAGGGGAGGCTACATGGACACTTGAGTGGGAAACGAAAGCTATTTCAGAGAAATAATTCTTCCGAGACTTCTGCACTAAAGCTTTCCTCCTGCTAATAGGACATTCTGCGTCATCACAAAAGCAATTCCTTCAGGAATGCAGGACCCGGCAGACCTGGCACCCGCCCCCGTGCTAGTGGCAACAGCAGCCAGGTTGCAGCCCGAGTCTGGCTGATCTGAGTTCCGGCTGCTGGCCTGCCACTGCTACACCGGACAGGTGATCTCAGACAAGGCAGTGAACGTCTCAACCCTGAGGCTTCTAAGCTGCCACACAGGTATTTTCTACTCTGCATTCAACACGTGCCAAGTGACAGGTGTCACTCATTTGAGCTGTGGTGGCCTCCACGAACATGCAGGCCCCCCCTGGGCTGGGCTCACACTGGGGTGCTGGGGACTTACAAGGAGCAGTGGGATGTGTAAAATGCTTCATAGCACCCAGGAATGACCAGCATGGGAGTGCCCCAGAGCAGGGCCAGGAGGTAAAAGGCCAAGGGGTTGCTGTGGACCTCATGGTCAGAGGACGCCCCTGGGAATGGGCCCTGGAGCTTCAGAAACCTACACGAGGGGAATCTGGACACAGAGGAACTTCACAGAAGCTTGTCCTTGTTTTTAAGTAGCTTTACTGAGAAGTAATGTGCATGCCATACAATTCAGCCCTTTAATAGGTGCAATTCAGCAGTTTTTAATATAACTGTTGTGTGCCACCATCACCACAGTCTACCTTAGAACATTTTCATCGTCCCAAACAGGGGCCCTGCGCTCATGGGCAGTCCCCTCCCCCGCTCTCCCACCCCAGACCCTGGACAGTCCCCTCCCCTCCTCCCGCTCTCCTACCCCAGACCCTGGGCAGTCCCCCTGCTCTCCCACTCCAGACCCTGGACAGTCCCTCTGCTCTCCCACCCCAGACCCTGGACAGTCCCCCTGCTCTCCCACTCCAGACCCTGGACAGTCCCTCCGCTCTCCTGCCCCAGACCCTGGACAGTCCCCCTGCTCTCCCACTCCAGACCCTGGGCAGTCCCCCCGCTCTCCCACTCCAGACCCTGGACAGTCCCTCTGCTCTCCCACTCCAGACCCTGGACAGTCCCTCTGCTCTCCCGCCCCAGACCCTGGACAGTCCCTCTGCTCTCCCACCCCAGACCCTGGACAGTCCCTCTGCTCTCCCGCCCCAGACCCTGGACAGTCCCTCTGCTCTCCCACTCCAGACCCTGGACAGTCCCTCTGCTCTCCCGCCCCAGACCCTGGGCAGTCTCCCCGCTCTCCCACCCCAGACCCTGGCAACCACGAGTCCGTTGGTGTCTCTGTGGATTTGTCTGTTGTGCACGCTTGGTATAAACAGAATCATGTAGTGTTTGGTTGTGACAGACTCTGCCGCCCAGCACAGTGTTTCCAGGGCCCACTGCTGTCGTGTATGTCAGAGCATCATTCCCTCTCAGGGTGTGGATAGACCCATTTAGTTCATGCATTCATCTGTTGATGGGCTTTGGGTCTTCCCTCATTCAGCTGTTATTAACAAGCTGGTGGGAACATGCATGCACAGGGTTCTGTGTGCTGTGTGGCTTCATTTCTCCTGGGCATGTCCTGAGGAGTGGAACTGCCGTCATATGGTGATTCTAGGTTGACACCTGAGGCACTGCCAGACTGAGCCATCCAACATCCCCACTAGGGAAGGTTTGTCCATTCCTTCTGCTGCAAGGGGACTTCTGTCCACCCCACAACGACCTGCTTGCAAGCCATTTCCTCCAGGAAGCCTCCCAGGGTTCCCCTGCAGGGTCGACAGCCTCCACCTCCATTTCCTGAGCAGTGGGCATAGAACTGCTGAAAGCCCCGACCCATCGACTGTCTCTACTGCACACAAACTCCCCCACGATGGCAATTGTGTAGTCGTGTTGTCCTGCGTCCTCCCCAGGTCCCATGCATGCCTGATCCATGATGGCCTTCTCTAAAGTGGGTTAGCCAATGGAAGAGTAAGTGGGACTCATCAAAGGTGAAGTCCCTTGACAGGCTTGGGGTCTGAGGAGGGAGGAGTGTGTGACAACCACTTGGACTGTGACTTTCAGGAAGTAAGATATTAGTTGCTGGAACTAAGTGCCACAACCTGGAGGCCGGAACAACAGGAATATTTATTCTCTTGTGGTTCTGGAGGGCAGAAGCTCCCAAATCAAGGTGTGGGCAAGGCTGTGTCCTCTGCGGGCTCTGGGAGGGTCCTTCCTGAGGACCCTGGCTGACCTAGGCTAGTGGCCGCACCTCTCCCACCCTGGGACCTCGTCTCCAAACGGCCACCTTCTTCTCTGTCTTTTCCCATCTCCCCTGTACATGTCTGTGTCCAAAGGCCCCCCTTTGGCCCAGACACCAGACATACCCAGCTGGAGCCCACTCAGTTGACCTCACATGGGCTTGGTTACTTCTGTAAAGATCTTTTCTCCAAATTAGGTCACATTCTGAGGACAAGGGCTTAGGACACCAACCTCACTTTTTGGGGTACACAATTTGCCTCATAAGAGAGGAAGCGTCTGTGAGCCTGGCTGCTGTTGCCACCTTCACCTCCCTCATGTGTGGGGTTCTCTGCAGCCCCCAACCTCGGCTGCTGACCACCAGCCCATGAAGTAGGACCCCTCACCCAACATCCCGATTCTCCAGAAAACAGGTGGTCTGGGGCTGCCAGGCCCTGGACAGCTGCAGTTCACTCATACAAGGAGGCTCAGCCGCACCTCCCACGTCTCTCACTCCTCTTCGCACTCTATCTTGATCTTGGGTTGATTAGAACCCTTGCAGCACGGGAGGTCAGGGCTGGAGGAGGACACGGGAAGTCTGTGTCCAGCCCTGTGTGCTTCAGGGCAGCTCTTCAGGACAACCCGAATTCCTGGCGGTGTGGTGGCCTCTGTTGGGTTTTAGTGTGAGGTCCCAGAAGCAGACTGGGGGATGAGAAGTCACATGCAAATCATTTATTTAGGAGCTGACCCCAGGGAATGCCTGAGGGACAGGGGAAGCAGGACATGTAGGGGTCGGCCAGCAGAGCTTTGGTTCTCAACTCCGTCCTCCAACACCGGGGTGCAGTGCCACCAGGGTTCTCTGGGGGCAGCACAGAGCTCGTCTCAGAGTTAAACTTCCCAGGGGTGCGGGAGCCAGGGGGTTTGCACACCCATCTTGCCCTCCCTCAGCAGAGGGCTGAACCTGCTGGAACCTGGGTTACAGCATCTGTGTGAAGCTTTAAAAAACAATATACAGGTGTGTTCAAAACAACGGCATTGTCAACGGAGAGCCAGGGCAATGGGTGGGAAGTTCCTCCCCCTCCCCCCCAGCCCCTCTCCTGTGGTCAGCAGAGCTCCGGGTCACAGATTCTCATCCTGTTTTCCCGTTTGTGTGTTCAAGGGCCCAGGCCTCAATGAAGGAGCGTGTGGCTGTCAGCATACACCAACAGGACTGGAATTCTGCTGAGACATCAGGTACATGCAGAGAGACCCTTAAAGTTCTTTCCGGAGGCTTCTTGCCTGCCCAGCTCCCTGCCCACTTCTTGGTCACCAGGAATCCGGGTCTTCCACCCTGCTGGCACCAGTAGGGGCTCAGGAGCAGCCACGGAGGTGGTGGGTTTATGCAGAGGCCCGGGTGGGTAGGACCTGTGTGATAGCAGTGCTCCGTGCTCTAATAGGTCACCTGCAAAATGCACCACGCACAGACCACTGTCGCGGGTGTGCGTGGCCAGGGCATGGCCGTGTGACTCCCAGGACCAGACAGCATCTCCAGGGGGCCACTCCTGCCACTGGGCTCTGGCATTGCCCCTGCACAAGCCACTTCCCCCAACCCCCGGGGGTTTACAGACCTCTGAAACAGGTGGTGTGAGATCATTAAAGCTGCGTGACCACCCTTCAGACCATGGGAATGAGTATCTCCCACCTCGGTTCAGTCAACCTGACCTGCCACCAGGGCACTTGGGGCTGTGGTTGCTTGAGGAGCCCCGAGGATGGGATTGGAGGGGGTTATGAGGGCAGCTGGGGCAGGGGTGACAAGGGTCTCTGATTGATCAAAGTGCCCTGCTCAGCTGGGACGCTGACCTTAACTCACCACTGGGAGCCGGGTGGACGTAAGATGGAACCATCTTCCTCATCTCTGAGCTTCCCGTGGGAATGGGTCTGAGAAATCAGACATGTTTGAGACTCTCCCTCCCCTGGGTGTCGGGAAGCTACATGGGTGCACACGCGCGTGTTTGTGAAGCTGCATGGCGTCTGCGCATGCGCGTCCCTGTGGCGGCGCGTGGTGTCTGCGCATGCGCGTCCCTGTGACAACGCCTGGTATCTGTGCACACGCGTCCCTATAAAGATGCTTGGTGTCGGCGTGGATGGGGTTCGCGTGTACTGTTGCTGCTTTTTAAAGTTGAGGGGAGATCCCCACAGCGTGAAATTGACCACTTTGCAGTGTGTGGTCGGCAGCAGTTATGGTGCCAAGCAGCCGCCTTCATCTGGTGGCAAAACATTCCTGTCACCAGGGCACAAGTGTTTTGTGTGTTCAGGGAGGACACGTGCAACAACGTGTGTGCACGTCTAGGGCCACATGTGTGAGTCCATGGCCCGTGTGTGTGCTGAAGGCTGCAGGCGCATGCCGGACTTTGGAGTCTCCTAAAGGTAAAGCCCGCAGCCCCCTCTGATCCCTGCCTCTCCATGCTGGTTTATTTGTTCTTGTCTGGGACACTGAATGACATTTTGTACTAGGCCCATACGGCTGTGAGTGACAGCCACAGGGGTGGCCAGTCCCCTGCCCACTGGACTGAGCTGACCACCCTGGTGGTGCCACAGCTTTCTTCCCCCTAAGGGCAGCTGGCCTGGACTCCTCTGGTGGGGACAGGGATGGAGACAGACTGGCTGGGCTGACGCTGTCTTCCATGAGGCTCTGGTCCCCTCAGCTCAGGGAGTCTGCCTGGCACCGGTGGAGAGGGGTGGGCATGCAGATCCCAGCCAGTGCTGACTGGAGGGGCCTCCTCCCAGGGCCTGGGCTGGGGGCTGGATACAGCTTGGCTGAAAAGACATTCCATACTGATTCACAGAGCTGCACTTCAGTGGGAATTAGTTCTAATGTCAGCATGTAAGCCCCCAATTAAGAACAGTATAGAAACAGTAATCCCTGAAAGAACAGTTAAATCATCCATAAATCATGCTGCTTCCGCTGCTGAACCGGGAAAGTAGCCGGCATCTATGGAGGGTCATATTGTATAGTAAAGCTCCGTCTGCAAACAGTGACCTCACATTCGCCTCCAGGCCGGCAAGATGCTCTTTCTGGGTGGGCTGAGGGCCCAAGTCCGCTGAGTGAGGCAGTGGGCAGAGCCGCCCAAGCCTGGAGATCCTTTTCTCTCTCGTTCCCTGTGTCTCCCTCCTGCTCTCTCTGTCCCTCCCTCTGTCCCCTTCCCTCCTCACAGCACCTTCAACCAAGCCTGATACTCAGCCACAGCCAAAAGCCCAGGGCAGCATATCTTCTGCATTTTAAGAGAAGCCAGAAGTTCAAGATTATTGGTGACCTCTCCCAGTCTTGGAAATTTTGGCTCTAATTAAAAACCAAACATAAAACTAAGCTCAGGAGCACCCAGAAGCTGATGTGCTGTCCAGAGTGAGGCCTCCACAAGGCACCTCTCCCTGGGAGTGTTTCTGGGACACATGTCCTTCTGGGGAGGGACCTGTGTGTCCCAGACCGGGCCTAGCACTGGCCTCTCCTCTGCCACCCATGCTCCTCACCAAAGACTATCAGTTCTGCCAGCTGCAGGCTCAGGAGGAGCTGCTGGACCTGGGGCAAGGTGCTGTGAAAAGTGCTATCAAAGGCTGGACCCCTTCAGCCACCCAGAGGGGCTCTCCCGTTGTTTGGACCTCAGAAGATGTGACACTGGAGAATTGAATCGGCAACCAGTTTAAAAGTCACCCTTTATGTTGGCTGTCATTATTTTGGGTAATAAATGTTATTTGAAAGAATGGATGTTTGTTCTAACTAACAAAAAATGGCATTCCAGCTGCACGGGGCCTACCAGGCAGAGGAGAGGTTAGGCCACATCTAGAATAGGGCTAATGTGCGTCCAAGCCACCAGTTCAAAGGCCACTACGGCCCAGGGTTGGGGCCTGCCAAGTGGCACCATCCTCCATCACCCCATACTGGAAAGGGCTCTGGTGCATTGATGGACACACGTGGAGGGGCACAGAATGGGGCCCAGCAAGGAGGTGAGCAATCCACAGCCACAGTGTCACTGAGCAAAACAGCTGGACACAGGAGGGACGTGCTGTCTGTGTCCTGCAGGACAGCTCAGAGCAGATGAACTGACCCCTGTGATAGGTCAGGCCTTCTTTCTGCAGGGCACTGGGGGTGCAGCAGAAAGCATAGATTCCTGCCCTGCTGAGACTTGTGTGCTGGAGGGGGGACCCAGACAGTAATATGGATAAGTAACCGAGACAGGTGAGAGGGGCAGGGAGTATGGGCCTGGGGTCTGCGTTGCAAGTAGAGAAGTCATTGAAGGCCAGGGAGAGGGTGACGTTGGGGTAAAAACCTGAGCAAGGGAAGGTGGGAGCCACAGAGATGTCAGGGGAAGAGCATGCCAGGAAAGGGACAGAAAGAGTGAGGCCTCCAGGCAGGTGAGCTTGTGCAGCAATAGGAGATGCCTCCGGCTGCACTGGCTGGGGAGAGGGAGCGGGGGAGGCATTGGAGGGGAGGAAGGGCAGACAGCCCTGGGGTCTGAAAAGTCTCCATCTTTGGCCATGAGAGAGGAAGGGGCTGCAGCAGGGGCTGAGCAGAGGGCGACCCTTCTATACACTCTACTCAGGTCTCACAGGCCTCTCTTTTGCTGGGCTGAGCAGAGAGCTCATGTGAATGGGGGGATATGGGAGGCAATAAGAGGCCAGGGCAGTGCTCCAGGGAGAGCCAGGTGACAGTGGCCTGGCTGGGGTGGGTGTGGACTTGCAGGTGCAGAGGTAGGCCCAGCAGGCAGGGCTGTGGCACTGGGTGCACAGAACAAGTGGTGGGTGGGGTGGGAGGGCTCCAGCACAGAAGCCCAGCAGGGGTTTGGGACAGAGGCCTGAGCTCTGGCACCAGTGCAGTTGGCTCAGAGATGCTCTATGGATGTCTGGGAGTCTGTGGGGTGAACCTCATGTAGTGCGGTGGGTAAAGAGGAGACCAAGGACCAATGGCCAGGCATGGAAACAGCACCTTACAAGGGGGCTACAGAGGCACGGGAAAACCAGGAGAACATGAGTGGTGGAGCAAGTCTATCCTCACTCTGAGACCTTCCATGGCTCTCGTGGGCCTCTGCAGGGACAGGTGTGGGTTCATCACATCCTCTGCTCTGTTCCCAGAATGGAGGTGCCAGGAATGAATAGATGAGGTGCCATCTAAATGAATAGACCCTAGGGTGACCGAGACAGCGAGCAAGGTGGTGACCATCCACCAAGATCTGGGCCTGGCAAGGGAGTCAGCGTGCATTTGAGGGGCTGTGTTTCTCAGCCCCTGCACTTGGGGGGGGTCTCAGCTGGCCCACTACACGTGTTGGAAACACCGAGAAGGGGAGATATTCCAGGCCGTGCCAGGCTGCAGCACGTCCCCCGTCTCATGTGGATTTGGGCTCAACCAGCCCCCTCCTAGGAGCCTCTGCCACAGGGGACCCCACCTCTGTTTTGCTGTGTCCTCTCTCCTGTTTGAAAACCGTTTTTATTTTGCCATCAAAGAGACACAATTGGCACCTCTGTGTCAACGAAGATATGAACTCTCCTCTTAGATCCCAGCTCAACATCAGAGTCATAAACCAGGCTATGTTAAAAAAAGCAAAATGTGTCTGGCTCGATAGCTGGCCCCAGTGCAATGGAAAAAGCCAAAAATAAACACTGGGAGCTGATGACATCCGTACCATCGGTGGGCACGGGGCCCGGCCCATCTGTGGGATCCCAAGGCAGTGTCGGGGCTGGGGCTGCCAGAAGGTGTGACACTGCCCCCAGCCCTCCGTGCCCAGGGCAGGACGGCCGTGCCCGTCTCCCAGGTCTCCCGCTGTGGTCTGTTTGCCCCAGAACCACTGCTGGGGTTAGTTTTCCTCTCCAGTGTGTTCTTTTGCTGTCCAGGGCTGACCAGTGGCCCTCAGCTGCTCTGTGGGATGAGTTTTCAAAATGGCTTTGGTCTGGACAACCGGAGGTTATGGCAGTGCTGACGGTGTGTGGTCATGCTGCTCATCAGAGATTTTGTTCTCCTAAATTCCATGGCTAGGAAAGAGGACTGGAGAGCTGGGGGTGGGGGCTGCCCTTCCCACCGGCATGGCGGGCTCCAGCCTGGCACCCCCTCCACAGTGTGGCTGCCCACCCCCCCACCCCCGTCATTGGTATCACTCTGAATAACGTGTCATTGGGAGGGACTTTAAGTTGATACCCATCAATGTGTCTTTTTACTCAACTTTATCCTGAACAGTGGAACATTTATGTCATTTGTATAATTTTTCTCTGAAACACACTGTAATAAACACAAACTGATTATAAATTCTAGAGCATTCCATGCACGTATCCCTGGAACCGTCCCATGACAGGTGGTATGTACACCCCTGGCTTGGGAGCTGCTGGCCTCACCCTCTACCCGGGATGCAGAGTCCTCGGAACACGGATTGCCTGAAAGGTGCTCTGTGTGGGCACAGACAGCGCCTGCTGTGCCCTGGGCCCCAACCTCGTGCTGTTTTTCTCCTTCTCCACGCGTGTCCATCCACATGAGTCCCGTGTTCCTTCACCTTCTTCCCCGGGGCTGACACCGTGCCTGGCATGTTGCAGGTGGTCAGTCAACACTCCTGGGATAAAAATCAAGTGGGTGAAGAACGAACGGGGTCTCCAACTGCTTGTTCCTTTCCAAGCTCTAGGCCACTTGCAGGCAGTGCCTTTAACATGCTTGCGATCATGTCACCCCATTTTAAAATGCCCAAGTGAGTCTCTGGTTGTATGATAAAGATCAACCCACTTGGGATGGCGCCCCGAGGCCCTGGCCCCTCCCCAGCAAGCTGCACACGTTTGTCCCTGCATGCACGGCCCCTTCTTGGCGTTTGTACATGCATGTCCCTGTGTACACAGCCTCCTCCTCAGCATTCGCACATGCATGCCCCTGTGTACACAGCCTCCTCCTCAGTGTTTGCACATGCATGCCCCTGTGTACACAGCCTCCTCCTCAGTGTTCGCACATGCATGCCCCTGTGTACACAGCATTTGCACACGTCTGTCCCTGCCCTCTCAGCATCTGCACATGCTGCTCCCTCTGCCTGGAGTGCTCTGCCTCTACTTGTCACCTGGGGGTATGCACATAGTGGTCTGGGGCGTGGGGGGGGGTGTAAGTGAAAGTTAGCCTTGAATTTGAGGGGGAAACTGAGCCCTGAAGTTGAGGACGGGCTGCAGTGTCAAAGTGACCCTGGACCCTCAGGGGCTTCATAAAAGCAATGTCCATTTCCTATTCACAGAGCACATTCCGACAGGTCCCATGGGTCCCTCTCCTGTGCTGTCTGTAGGGCTCCACAGTGCCACCTGCCCTTGACTACCCACGTGGCACATGGCACTGTCACTCACATCCTGGTGGCCGGAGCATGTCTCTCGGCCCCAGCCTGCATGTGAGTGAGGTGGGGAAGCACAAACCCCCCGTGTGTGCCCAGGAAAGTGAACATAAAACTGAATGGTCTCTGCCACTCCCCACCACAGAGCGTCCTTGTGACACTGTAGTTGCTGAGTTACTTGTCTACACCACCCAACCCACCACACTCTGGATGTAAGTACCTTGGTCTACAGTTTCAGACCCCTCTCCCCCATTTGACTCTGGTCACCCGGCACAAGCCCTCCTCAAAGGACCATGAGTTTTGGGAGGAGCTGATCACTCCCGCTTGGTGCTCCCTGTAGACCCTCCAAGCCCCACGACGCCCCGGCTTCCCCGGTGCCACACTGACGGTGGCGGGTCACGTCTCCATCCATTCCCTCTCGCTGTCTGCCAAGTCATCAGAAATTGCTGAGCACCTATGGAAAATCCTGAGCGCCCGCCTGCTGTCTGGTTTTCATTTCATGTGTGCCGCTCTTTTGGTACAATAAACAAGGTAAAAGCGTTGACGTAAACAAAGTGAGGGAGTGAGGTTGAAGGGGTTTCAGTGGAGAGGACACCTGGCTGAGAGAATGTGGTGGGTGCCTCGTTTAGCCAATCGCTGAAAAACACAGAGCTTGGGCGGCAGCCAGTTTTCCAGGGTGAATAAGCACCTCGAAAGGGACAAATATTTTTCACAGACTGTAAGTGAAATGGAGGCTCAAATAATGAAAATAAATATGTAAGAAAGAAAGAAAGGAAAGAAAAGGCAAGGAGACCCTGCTGACCTAAGTTTCCACATGAGCTGTAAATAAATTTTCATAGTTACGTTTTCTGCTTCCAAAGAAACAAAATCTCTTATTTTCAACTCCTCTGCATCATTACTCCCAGAATGAATGTTTCTAAAATACCACTTTGGATATGGAACAAGGAGCTTCACTCTTTGGGCCACAGTTTCCCCAGCTGTAAAAATTGGGATAATGATAATTTCTCACTCACAGGGTAAGTATGAGAATGAAGCAAAGTAACATAAACAAAGGGCTTAGACCAGGGCCTGGAGTATAGTGAGGGCTATGTAATTGTTGGTTGTAATCACCACCAGCATGAGCTTCACCACCATCATCATTATCACTATCACCATCACCATCATCACCACCATTATCTTCACCACCATCATCATATCATCATTACTACCATCATCACCACCATCACCATATCATCACTACCATCATCACCACCATGATCTTCACCACCATCACCATATCATCATCACTACCATCATCACCATCATCGCCACTATGATCTTCACCACCTTCATCAGATCATCCTCATTGTCATTATCAGTAGCACATCATTATCTTCACCACCATCATCATCACCATTATCACCATCATCATTATTACTGCCATCACGACCATCACTATCAATAGTAACATCATCATCATTATTATCATCACTATCACTATCTTAATCACCATCATCATCACCATGATCTTCACCACCATCACCATATCATCATCACTACCATCATCACCATCATCACCACTATGATCTTCACCACCTTCATCAGATCATCCTCCTTGTCATTATCAGTAGCACACCATTATCTTCACCACCATCATCATCACCATTATCACCATCACCATTATTACTGTCATCACGACCATCACTATCATAGTAACATCATCATCATTATTGTCATCATCACCATCACCGTCTTAATCACCATCATCATCACCATCCTCTACTGCCATATTCAGGAACCTCCTATGATCAGAAGCCAGGTGAGCCACATGGATAAGCAGGAAGCAGACTTTCCCCTTCCCCATGCAGAATGGAGAAAGTGGGCATCATGACCCCAGTTAAGAGGGTTCATGGAACAATGATGTAGTTACTGTATAATTCTAAGATGGAAGACAGGATGTAGTCTGTTAAAACCACTATTGTTACTGCTAAATGTTGTTGTACCCTCTTGGAAAAGAGGGTCAAAGTGGATATTCAAAGGATTATTTAACATACCTGTAATGTTTTCTCCCAATCTAGTTATGGGCCCGTAAATGAAAGTGGTCTAGTTCCCTAAACTGCAAACATTGATCACCAGCAGAACCTCCAACAAAAGCTCTGTCTCTCTGTTCCTGACCTTGGATGAGGCTTTCCACCTGCCTGGAATTCACACCTTCCTACTTCTGGCCAGTTTCCACTCACCCTCCATTCTCAACAGTTTTCACTTACCGAACAGGCCAAGGATCTAAAACATAATCACACTCATTGCCTCTTCATTCTGGGAGGGTGGGGAAGGGAATTAATTTCCTTAAGGTATGGTTTGGTGAAGCAGAGGGAAGTTTTTCAAAAAGAGTCCATGTCCTTTAGCCTAGCAATTTAAAATTGAAATGTTAAAGCTTTACGTTTAGGCATTTGTCCTGGGATTTGACCATCATGGATTTAAGGAAGCCTTCTTGATCACCCCACACAGTGCTGTTTCAAGTGCTCCCCACAGTCTGATGAGCGTTTCTGCTTGTTAGCTGATTCCTGTTCTATCTTTCCCACCTGGAAGCCCAACCCTGTGAGGGAAGGGACTGACATTCCCCATTGTAGCCTCATTTTCTGAATGGATAAATGAATGAGTGGTATATTATGGCTCTTGACGGCACCATGTTGCTTGCTTCTGGGATATTCCAAATCTCATCTGGAACCACCTTTTCTCTCCTCTGAACAGGAGTCACAACAACAGGCTCAAACCTGCCTCCCCCAGAAAGCCTCCCCACCATTCTCTAACACCCAACATGAGATGCCTTAAAGCACCAGTATTTATTGAGCACCAGCTGCATGCCAGCCACAGCGCTTAGGTGGGGATTCAACTGTGGCACAGACCCTCAGACACAGGGAGCAAGTGGCACGCAGAGCTCTCCCTGTCACCCTGTCCCCTGCTTTCGATAGAGGTGGAATCTTTCAAGCGGTGCCCAAAGCATCTGTGCCACTTTCCCTAAGCAGTTTCCTTGTGTTGGAGAAGCTGCTTTCTTTCCCTCTGGAATCCCTACACAGCTATCCCAGGCACAAAGCTATTATGTGGGATTTTCTCTACACAAAATTAGTTTCAGTTACTTGTATTGTCAATAATTCCATCCAGTACTGAAGCAAGAAAAGCTGATGAGTCACAGCTAAGGGAAACTAAAAAAGCAGATGGAAAGTGGGTATTTATTTAGGAGGGACATGTATGGTCAGTGAAGTGAGGGGGGAATGTCCTTTTATGTATTTCTTTTTATGTTTCTCATCTGTCTGGCCCAGAATGATGACAGGGAGAATTTGTATAGAATCTTAGATACTCTGAAATTGATGCCTACTACCCTGCCAGAGAGACATCTGATGCAATCCACACTCGCATACACTTTCACACACACATGCACCCACTCTCACATATTTGCACCCACACATTTCACATCCCCATACAGAAGCCTACACACTTACACAAGCTCACACATGTACCTTTCAAACCTAAATCATTCCCCTCCCTTTTTTTTCAATCTCTAAACCCTGCATTTACCAAAATGAGCAAATATGTGAAGTATGGAATCCACCTTGTTGAAGACTGGGTTTTGTTCATAAAGCAGTAAATCAAAACTGGTGGAAAAGTGCCAATTTAGGAACATTCTGTGACTGCATCACCCCACATTCTGCTGGTTCATCTCTAATCGGAACCAGCTGGTAACAAAGAATAGAGTTCATGGGAATCCACCCTTGCTGGGGTGGCCGCTGGAAGCCAATTCACACAAAGAAAACAGATGTAATTGACTTGTGAGGTCAGGCTCTGGGCAAAGCTAGGGGACAGAGGTGATGCTACAGCTGGTGCATAAAATGCTGGGCTTCTGGTTGCTTGTAACTGTGTAAAGAGGAGCCAAAGAGAAGGTTGTTCATTTATGAAGCTCCTTGTCAGCTTCTGTGTTCCAGGCAGCTCTGGAAACACAAAGAAACCCTGGCTGCTGTTGACACTGAGTGCAGTAGTTATGATGAGATGATGGTGGTGATAACAAAGATAGTAGTGTGATGATGGTGGTGATGGTGATGATGGGGATGGTGGTGTTGGTGAAGATGGTGGTGTGGTGATGGTGATGATGAAGATGGTGGTGATGGTGATGGTGAAGGTGGTGGTATGGTGATGGTGATGATGGTGGTGATGAAGATGGTGGTGTGATGATGGTGATGACGAACATGGTGGTGTGATGATGGTGATGGTGATGTTGGAGATGGTGGTGTGATGATGGTGATGGTGATGAGGAAGATGTGGTGGTCATGATGATGGTGATGATGATAGTGATGGTGATGATGGTGATGGTCATGATGATGGTGATGACGATAGTGGTGGTGATGATGGTGATGATGAAGATGGTTGGTGGTCATGATGATGGTGATGATGATAGTGGTGGTGATGATGGTGATGGTGATGATGAAGATGGTGGTGTGATGATGGTGATGGTGATGATGAAGATGGTGGTGGTCATGATGATGGTGATGATGATAGTGGTGTGATGATGGTGATGATGAAGATGGTGGTGGTCATGATGATGGTGATGATGATAGTGGTGGTGATGATGGTGATGGTGATGATGAAGATGGTGGTGTGATGATGAAGATGAGGGTGGTGGTGATGATGATGATGGCAGCAGTCAGAAACTCCAAATAGGCTCCACAAACCATGAAGAATATCTCCACAGCAAATCTGTGCAACATTAGCACTATAAGAGTTATAACCCTAATAACAAAATTTAACAACTTTCATTTTGTTATTTGTCTATTTTAAGCACTTTCCCCCCAAAACAAGGAAACTGGCATCTGAATTCTAGAAATGGAACATACACATTCACTACTGCCATCCCCTTCCTGTCTCTAATCAGCCCAGTGGGTCTGCCCTGTGGAAAATTCTGATGCATCAGGAGGATCTGATGGTATATTTTTAGCACCTGATAACATCCTATCTATCTTTTTTTGGTGGGATTACATGAGATGCTTGTTGTTTAACGTGTAACACTTTAATTAAATTTACAGGTAGACTTTTCTAACAATTCTATAAATATTTTGAGGTCTGTGTGAAGTATTGTAGTTGGGAATCCCACTTACACACCCACTACACTGCTTTCCCCTGGCCTAGGGCAGGCTGGGGAGCTCTCAAGCACAGACCCTGGAAGGAACTTCACATTTCCTCTTGACTTATTGCTGGGGATGGGTGAGGTTAAACCAATCTGCTGTCCCTGGGGATAACACCAGCACCCAGCCCCAGACATGGTCCCTTCTCTTCTATTGGTGCTTTCTTGATAGAGAAGGCACCAAGTGGACGAGAGCATGGAGCACAGAAATCAACACCAGGAACACAGAGGGATTTAACCATTACATGTTTAGCACTTAGTACCCTGTTCACTAATCCATTTAGGGAAATTACCATTTAAATTCCCATGAGTGGACTCATGTATCCTTGGCAGTCAAGATGGTGAAGACTTTGGTGACAAGAAGCCTGCAGACCCATGTGACTGTCCTGCCCAGAGTGCCCACTAGGGAATAGCTCTTTTCTGAAGTGCTGCCCTCTCTTGCACCATGCCATGAGCCACTTGGCTGTTGGATCCCCCCTTGAAACGTAAGCTTCACAAGGACAGGGACTATATCCATCTCATTCTATGACACTCAAATGGCATCTGGCACATAAAATGTGCTCAATGTATTTATTGAGTCAATGAATAAATGAGTGGGACTTCTGAGCTCTAAGTATCTGATGAGTTGGTGGGATGCTCTTAGGACGCACATGTACCTGGATATCTGTCCCCTGGGGAGAACACATGGGGAGAACAGCAAGAAGAGGAAATCCAGCTTATTTTTCTAGTTTTTTTGTTTGTTTGTTTTGTTTTTTTAGAGACAGAGTCTCACTTTGTCACCCTTGGTAGAGTGCGGTGGCACCACTGCTCACAGCAGCCTCCAACTCCTGGGCTTAGGCGATTCTCTTGCCTCAGCCTCCTGAGTAGCTGGGACTACCAGTGCTTGCCACAATGCCCAGCTATTTTTTGTTGCAGTTTGGCCAGGGTCGGGTTTGAACCCTCCACCCTCAGTATATGGGGCTGGCGCCCTACTCACTGAGCCACAGGTGCCGTCAACAGCTTATTTTTCTCATAAGAAATACACATTTCTTTTGTGCATTTTTTGTGAACCTGGGGCCCCTTTGTGATGGGCCATCTGCTGGTGAAGGTGCTTCTACAGCGATTACAGTGTCAGTGATTGCAGAATGCATCTCCCATCACTCTAGGGCTTGCATTCGTGAAGGGGTGATGGGGGCTTGCAAGGGAGCACAGCGGAGCATGTGCCTAGGTCTGACCTCCCTTCACAGCAGTTGTTCCTCTTGTCCTTGGGAGATGGCAAGGTTGGTGCTACTCTTTCACTGGTCAGACCTGTCGGCTTTCCTTCCCAGCTCCAACTTTGACAGTTTTGGGATCTGACTCCTTGGCAAGGTGTGAGGGTTCACAGAGGTATGGGTGAATTTGAGGCAGGGTGGAAGAAGCATAAGGTCTGAGGCTTCCACAATGAAGAACGCAATTGGGTGCAGACATGTCTCTCGCTAATGAGAAACCATGCTAGGATCACTCTGCAACCTACTTGTAGAGACTTTCTAAAAGTGTCTGAGGATCATGTTGGGTTTCCTTGGCTTCTGATGAATCCCAAAGCTGTGAACTTGGCTGGGTGAGTTTTCTCTGTCTTCTCTCAGTGAAGAGGACGTGCTGAAAAATTTCTCTCTCTTTAGACATGAGCCCTAATTCCCAGGAGGATCCACATTGGACAAGGGAATTCAGAGAGACAACGCATCCCCTGAGGAACCTTGATGAATGAAAATGATCTTCCCTGCACACCCCCAATATTATGCCAAACTGGCCCACCCCACTGAGCTACCACAAAGAATTTGGGTGCATGTCCAATTTCTGGAATGAATCTTGGGACTGGAAGATATCTTTTTCTTGCATTAAGAAAAGGAACTGGCTCTCATCTTCTCTCCAGTTCTTCCCTCCAGATACATCCTTCAATCACTTCATCCCCAAAGAAGGCATGGGGAGTGTGGAAGCATAATAAAGCTCATGAAGGCCCCCCATGGGGAGGCTCAGCCATAATGGGATCAGGCTCTGAAAACTAGGGTCATTTTGTGAATGTCAAGAGAATTCCCAATGTCCAACTATCTTCCCTTCTTTCTTTGCAGGCTTCACGGAGAGCAAACCCAGATGTTATAAAGAGGGGTGATGTGCCTGGCTAGACGACTATCATTTTTAGCTAGTACTAGCTCCATCACCATCTTCTTCACCAACATTAAAGGACTGTAGGGAATACCTGGCATTATAGTAGCCTGCAGGCCATCCCTTAGTGCTGAAAGAGTATAAAAATGCCTGTGGCTAAGAGTATGGGCTTGGGAGTGTAGGTTCAAATCTCAGCATATCTAAGATGTGGAACTTGTGACAAAGTACTCTCTGTGCTTCAGTTCCTTCCTCATCTATAAAGTGGGAGTAATAATAGTGCTTAACATGGGATGGGAGGGTGAGATGAGTTGATGATGTAGGTGATGGTGGTGAAAATAATGATAATGATGACAGTGATGATAATGATGGTGGTGAGGATGACGGAGATGGTGATGATGATGGTGATAATAGAGGTTATGATGGAGATGATGATGGTGGTGGTGGTGATGGTGATGTTGGTGATGATGGTGATGATGGTAATGATTGTGTTGGTGATGGTGGTGATGGTGTTGATGGTTATGTTGGTCGTGGTGGTGATGGTGGCGATCATGGTGATGATGGTGATATGGTGCTGGTGATGGTGATGATGGTGGTGATGATGATAGTGGTGATGGTGATGATGGTAATGATGGTATTGATGATAGTCATGATTTTATCATTTTATCATTTTTATTACCACAACCTTTGCTAGAAATCACAGAAGGTTTGCACATGTTTCTAGCAGTTGGTTCTTTTCTTTTCTCTAGTTTGTTCTCTACTTAAATTGAGAAATATGCTATAGAGAAACCTGACCAGTTCGGGTCTAGGAGGGAAGTCCCCTAGTGCAAATGGGGATATAATTCTGGCAGTTCTGGAACACAGGCTTGGCTCAGGGAAGCAGGGAGAGCGATGCCGGCACTCAGGAGCCATGGAGCACACTCTAGTGACAGGGGTGGGCAGGTTCCTCCCAGCATGTGGCACAAACCCTGCTGGCTTTGGCTTTGCCATCCTTTCTCCTGAAATGCTCTTTGTCCTCTCTGCCAAATTATCTGTCCAGCTTAAAGTAGGCACAAGCACAGCAAGCTATCACTATATACCTAGAACAGTGTTTCAAATCCCTGTGAAGTAGGCAAAGTAGGCACTGTTGCCCCAATCTTGAAGATGAAGAGAATGAGGTTTTAAGAAGGCATGCCATTTGCCAAGGTCATCCAACAATTATTCAGGAGACACCCTTAGTCTTTGCTCCCTTTTGGCTCCTTGAGGCTGTTCTGGGTTCCTTGAACTCATGTTGGAAACCACCAGCCTTCCACTTGGGCCTTTCTAGTCTATCCCATGGTGACTTACACAATTTTGTCATCTCTTTTGGTCCTGAGATGGTATGAAGTGTATGAAATTCAGCATGCACTATTTCCAACAGGCTCACCAGGAGCTTGGAAGGCAAAATGTTTTCTTTCTAGAATTTAGGAAAAAAATTCTTGTCTGGAGGCAACTGCTAGCCCACCACTAAGGCTGAGGCCTAAAATCCTGTGTTGATCGGGGCTCTGCAGGGGCCCGGCCAGGTGGTGCTGTTCAGGCTGCTGGTTGGACCCCCAAGGGAACTTTCCTCTGGAGCGTTGCAGGGGCAGCTTGGCTTGACCACCATCGGGAGAACAAACAGGAAACAGAGCATGGGCCTCTGCCTCATCGGGGGGCGGCTCTCTGTTTCCCTTTAGGCCTGGCATTGTTTCACCGGGGAATAAAAATGGAACGTGGGATGTAATTGCACTTGCCGAGTCAGCAGCTGGAAAGCGCCTGCACTTGCTGAAGTTTGGACCCAGTGAGTTCCCCCCTGTGCCATGAACCCCTGTCCAGGCACAGCAGGGTGTTCTCTGATTGCCAAATGCATGTTGATTGGCAGATTTCACTGGCAGCTGTCCCGTCTCAAGGATGGAGTGAGAAGTTGACCCAGAGTCCAAGCAGTGGTTCCATTTTTATTGTGTCTTGGTGGTGATAGGCCCACCGTCCAGGGAGGAAGAATTCCCGAAGTCCCTTTCTGAGGCAGGAGGGCACAGAGGAGATGCTGGCCAGCAGAACATGGTGGAGGGGGCGTGCTCTGGGGCTCCCCTGACCCTGAGTGTCCATGCAGGACTGGCATTGGCCAAACCAAAGAGCTTCTTGGGCAGGGTCACAGGCGCCAGTGGTTGGCTTCATGGGAGCCCAGAGGATTGGAGGTCCTAGAGAAGATCTGATGAATGAATGTGTGACAAGTAGATAGACCCTAATTCACCCGAGTCCCTGCAAGGAAAGGGGAGGGGATGGAGTGTCTGGCATTTGCTGGAATTATTATATTAGGACACTAAGTTTTAAACTCAGCTTAAGAATCACCTGGGAGCTATTTATAAAATGTGAGTTCTACTTCCCACCTCCACTGTTCTGAGCCAGTTGTCTGGGAGGGGGTTTCATTACCCAAACTTAACAATATCACATGTGTTTGGTGTTGCCATGAGTGAGTTACAGTTGGAGCAGTAGTTCTCAAACTCCAGCACCCTGAGGATCCCTTGGAGAAAGTGTTGAAATGCAGATTCCTGGGCACCCCCCCAATCTGTGACTCAGCTGGTTCTGGGAGGAATTTCAGAATCAGCATCTCCAAAACGTTTTCAGCTGAGGCTTTGCTCCTGTTAAACTCTGCCTTCCATGGAAGGGTCAGAAAAGCAGATGTAGCCAGATGGTAGTCACAGCTGAGTTGCCGCATTCTCTGGGTTGGGTGCTGGTGGCATAAGTGAACGGGAGCTCTGTCTCCTCAAGCTTGTTCTTCTGCTCCTGGCTGGCTTGGCCCGTGGGTTTTAGTTGGATTGTCCCTTGTATCCTGGATGCGTCCTTGGCCGATCAGATCCTTCCATCACTTGGACCACAGTCACCAGTTCACACGTTGGCCACTGCCCAGAGGGTCAAGAAGACATGTCCCTAGAGCTGTGGTCAAAAGGGTGGGAGGAGGGCTGCCTCCCCACCCAGCTGCTGAGGAAGGGAGGGTCCAAATGGGGGAGAGAGCTGAGAGCCAAAGTGGCCCCGAACAGAGTGGCTGACTTGTCTGAGTCCCTGGGTCTGGCCCTGTCTGAATCCAGCACCAGGACTTTCCAGCTCCACAGATCAAAAGCATTCTTTTTCTTGCGTAGGTCAATTTCTGTCACCTGCATCAATAGAGCTTTGAAAAATACAAACAAGTGATGACGAGAAGAGAAAAGAGGTGCAGAAGGCTGGCTTCCTACTGCGCAGACTGCCGCAAGGCCTGCGTCCGCCCGCAGGACAGGACATCACCACCGTGCCTGTGCTGCTCGTGTCGCAGGAGGCCTGCCCTTGGCTGCACCCTGAGGCCTCAGCGTTTGCTCGCCTCCTCTCTTTCCTCCTCTTCTGCTGTGGGCAGTGTCCCAGGGCAGTGGCGGTTCTGCCAACAGGAGTGGGACAGTGCGCCCAGGGGACCCCACACTATCTGCTCCCGTCTCCAGCTCCAAGGGTGTGATGAGAAGGCCTCCTGCTCTCACTCACCCGCTGGTGCCTCCCAGTCCCCTGATGGCCTCCTGGCAATGCCATGGCTTAGGTAGCCAATTCCCTGTATTAAATTCTCCCTGTTTTCACTATTCAAAGTGTTTCCCTTTCCTGCCTGGACACTGACCAATGCAAACGGCAACTGGGTTTCCTCTTGGGTCATAAGGAGGAAGGGAGCTCGGGAACACTGAGGGAACAAAAACAAATTCAGAATTGTGAGGGGCAAGTGGTGAGGCCAGACCAGGCAGGGCGTACGAAGCACACAAGGGGTTCAGACATGACCTTGACACAGGGGAGGGACCCTGGTGCACTTTAACAGGGCGAGGGGGCTGCGTGGTGCCATCAGACCATCCTCAGGGGGAAACGCGTGACACAGAATCTGGGACACATCCTAGAACGAGGACTTGACTTCTGCAAGCTGACGCGTGCTGGGACTGGGAGAAATGTGATCTGATGCTGCTGGGGGGCTCCTGCTCCCCGACTCGTGGGTTTCAAAGGCCAACCTTAGAGGGGCTCTTCAGGGGCTCTCCCAGCTCCTCAAGTGAAACAAAACACTGTGTTAGGGTTTGGGGGGCGAGAGGGGGATGCCAGGAGCCAGTGAGGCGAGGGGCCGGGGGCTTCGGGGGAGAAGCAACAAAGAGCCCAGTGACCCAGCAAAGCCCAAAGCAGCCCAGACATGAAAGGAATATGCTGGAAAAATTACCTCAGTGTTTGGTTTGGGAACCAGTCTGACGGCTCTTAATCCAGTGGGCGTTTGTGTATTCCAGCTCACGGGACGTCCCGGATTCCTCGGCGGAAGGGAGGACAAAGCTCCGTTTGTGAGCCCCGTCCATGCCACGGAGGGAGGCTGCCCCTGGCTGCTGGCGCCCAGCGGTGGAGCGAGCGTGGCCGGTCCCTGGCACTGCTGTGGGCCCTTCTGGCCTCTTCCTCCTCTACGCGGCTACCAGGACCACTGCCTGTTTACTTTTCCGCTCTTCCCACCTTGATGTTCCCACTTTAGAAAGACGGAAGGAATGTAGACGCTACCGTGCCCCAGAGCTGAGAAAGCATGGAGGGTCTGTTTCTTACCAATGCACCTGCCAGATCAGTGGGTGAGAAGGAGAGTCTGGGGATGAGCGGCCAGTGGGGCCTGGTCAGCTCACACGTGCACACAGGGGAACACCTGCATCTCACTTACCAAACCTGACTGCACGCCTGAAAACAAATCATGCTGTGAGTTCCCCTGCGTGTGTGGAGCCCTCACCAGGGACTCTGGTCTCAGGCAATGCACTTCTTAAAAAAGCCAAATCCAGCAAGCAGAAGATTTTCAAAGGGAGCCCAAACTGCTTACCCCACCACCAACATGAACGGCACGGATGTGCCAGGCAGCCTGCATGACATGTCCCTCTGCTGTGCCTTCTGCCCCCCCCCACTTCTTATGACTGATAAAAGTCCAAATTGATGGTCTGGGAAGTGGGGAATCATTATTTGGTGATGAGTAGGAGCCTCTTTATTGGGTGTGGGCTGGAAAGAGGTGACCATCATACATGATCACCATTCTGTACTCTGGGAATGTTAGGGACACACACCCAGTTTTTCTCTGACCCTCAGTGGGAGGAGGACATTCTCTATTCAGCTGCCATCAGTGGCTGAACCTCAGTCTGGCGTCCTGCTGTGGCCCTTCAGCCTCCCCCTCCTGACCCCCCTGCACTGCCGGGTAGGACGTCTCACCTGCTCCCACAGAGTAGTCCTTCAGAGCACGGGCACAGTCACACCCTTCGGGCTCCACCCCCAAGACCTCCCAGATGGAGGCCCGTCCCAGCTTCTGGACCCTCTGTGAGTAATGGAGGCCTTTCTCTAGCTGTTGGGGTCAGCTCTTAGCCCTCCAGCTCCAGCGAGACCTTGAAGGCTATGTTTTTGCTGAAACCTCCCTCCTGAACAAAGCCCCCGGCTGAGGGTCCAGCCTGGACCCTCAGGCCTGGGGTAACTTGGAGGCTATGGACAGAGAACCTGCCCCAGACTGATGACTCCAGCCCTCTTTGCTCAGCTATAGCTCAGACGTGACGTGCTCACCAAAGCCCTCAGCAAGCGGGCAGCTGTCTTCAGCGTCCTGGAAGGGAGTGGGAGGTCGGTCCATCCCATACACCTGGGAGGGGACAGCAGTTCATGCTCAGGTGGAGAAGAGCCTCGGGGTCACACAGGCGTGTGGGGAACAGCAGAGTGGCGCCCAGGGTCAGGCTGGGGCTTTGCAGAGGGTGCCTGCCACCGCTCGCCGAGCCTGTCACCATGCTGTGAGAGCAGCTGGTGGGGCAGGGACATCCCGTGAAAGAGAGGGGGACTGGGAGGAGGGGGAAGCCCCCTCCTGCTCCCAGAAACGTCGGTTTCCTGCCTTTGCTATGTCTAGTCGCTTCATGCCTGAGACTTGTCAGAGCCACGCCTGTGCCCCTCGAGACAGCTGTGCCCAGGCAGCCGGGAGCAGTCCAGCGTGGGATTCGGGGTGGGGCAGACCACAGGTTGGATCAGATATTTCTAGGCTCACTGGAGAGGTGGCCTTGGGCAGGATGCGGAGCCGTTTTGAGCCTGAGCAGCTTCATGTCTAAGTAGGAGACAGTGGCACTGCCCCATGGAACGGCCAGATCAGAGGTGTGTGCACGCACTCAGCCTGGAGTCCTGCACAGCTCATGAGTACGACAACGAAAATGATTTTATGGTTGGGAGTCATCACGACACGAGGAACCGTACTAAAGGGTCGCGGCATTAGGAAGCTTGAGAACCACTGAGTTAGAGAATCATTTAATTATTGGCAGCTTTGATAATCCATCAGTTCATAGAGACTCACTCGTGCTTGGGCGCCCACCTGAAAACGCCCCCCAACCCCCTTTGTGTGCAGACGTGGCCACCAAGCTGATCACAGAAGTCAGTATGGGGGTTCCCAGGACAGCACCTTCAGGAGACCCACAGTCACCAGTGACGTGGTGTTGAACCAGGGCTCACGGTCCCGAGGGCTGAGTGGAAGCCCTGACAGCGTCATTCTCTAATCCCTGCTCTAGTTTCTGGGAAATGTTCTCTCGTGCCGCAGTCCTGAAATGCAGAACGAGGGGACCTGCCCCAGCCTGCTGAGTGCGGCGGGCAGGGCAGCTCGCACACGGTGTCCCTGCCCCAGCCTGCTGAGTGCGGCGGGCAGGGCAGCTCACACACGCAGTGTCAGACAGCGAGGTGTGGACAGGGGACCCGCCCCAGGCCTGTCTCCACCTTCTCCCCACCCCATACCATCTTCCCTCGGTGCCTGTCTGTGTTCAAACACCCCCTTCCTCAAGGACACCAGTTGTTCGGGACCAGGGGCCTCCCTATGATGTCATGTTACCTTGATAATTCTTTACCCCAAATTATCAGGTCACATGCACAAGTGCTGGGGGTCAGGGGACCGGAGACGTTTTGGGAAACACAATTCTACTGCTACAGGGGGATTGAGATAATTTAAGAAGTGGACGTCCTTCCTGCAGCTTCTCAAAGCGCTGACCGCCCCCCCCCCCCAGCAGCTCTGGGTGTCACTATAATTTGCACAGTGTTGTTAGTTTGTAACGCATGATCAGGCCACCCCCTCAGGTTTCCGACACCAAGGGCAAGAAGGACGCACCTTCCCCAGTTCAGCTCGGGCGGGTTTCAGCTGGCAGCCCGCGCCAGCCTCGGGGGTGTGACTGGGGGCTGGAGCAGCCTCCTCCTGGACGCGTATTGGACAGACAGACCGACCCAGCTGAGTGGTCAAACGTTTCAAATCTCCCCAAATGCCTCTGGGCTAGAGACAGATTTTACCACGGAATAAAATGCATTCGAAGGCATCTTCATTTTCTGCAGAACTTGCCAGCAGGGGGGCAAAGCAGAAAGAGAGCAGGAATCGCCCTTTCTTACCATCGGCCCTTGGTCTTCGTCCTCTTTCTTTCCTTTCCTCCTTTCTGTAGAAACGAAGGGAAGAGCGCCGTCAGCCCCTGCACCCGTCGGAGGCTGCCTGACGCCCGCACGGGGCGAGTGGCTCTTCGGAAGGCAGCGCTGCCACCGGCGAGGGGAGCACCGGGGTCCTTGATAAGCACACACTCCGTAAGTGAAGCAGTCTCCCGATAGCTGAGCAGCGACCTCAAACTTCAGGCCTTTAGGAGACGGGAGCCACGTCAGCCTCTGAATCATCGGTTCTTCTCATTCCCTGTGTGCTCGTCGAATCTGTGAAATTCTTTCCCCCAAATTATAAATAGAAACCAGAGTGCCACTCGGTGGAGCTTTATTTTTATGAGGTTTTTCCCACAGACAAAAAGGTTTTCGCTTTGGGGAGGAATGACTGCCAAGGGCAAGGGGATCCTGAGACGGGCCTGCGTCCTCCGGCTTCCTCTCCAGATTCAGCGCGCCCGTCCTCCCTGGGGCTCCGGGCTCCTCTGTGCCTTCAGCCCTGTGGTTTAGAGAAAAACACGGCGGGGAGGAGAGGGAAGATGAGATTCTAGCACCAGACTGACGGGACTCACCAGGGTGGAAGCACCTTCTCTGGGATAATGGCCCGAATAGGCAGCTGAACCGGCTGGAGTTTGGAAACTGCCAGGTGTGGGGACGGGAGAAGGGTCTGCAGCTCGGAGAAGCGCCTGTGGGAAGCTGGAGGGGCAGAAGGGTGGGAGGACACCCCCGGGCGCTGGGGACACAGGGGAACAGCCAGGTGGGATGCAGAGCCCCACCAACACAGATCGCGATTCTCCCTCAGCAATTCCAACATCCCAAACGCTGAAACCCCAATAAGAAGCAAAACAAAAATTCAGCTGGCAGCCAGGCCTGCCGCCCTGACGTGCGTGCGGCTGCTTTTGATCTGAGTTTATCATTTATCGTCCTCAGCGGGATGCTGAGATGCCCCCTGCAGAGCCATTGAGAGGGGTGGCCCTGAGCCCTACTGGGAAGTCACACTGTGGGGCCATGTCACCTTTCTGCATCCCAGGGAAGTTCTGGATTCTGAAGACCTCTGGCTGTAGTGGTTTAAAATAAGCACTTGGGGACCAGGAATAATCTCATTTAGAGTTGTCGCCAGTGACCAAGTGTCCTCATGTAATATATCAGAAGTCAACACTGTCAGGAGACCTGGAGGTACCGTGTATTTTATTGAGTGACCACTATCTTTTAATTTTTGCCAGTGTTGGTGGCTGGGAGCAAGGTCATGCCTAAGACCTGTAGCTTCCTAACTTGGGACCCCTTCCTGCCCTGGAAGGCGTCTAAGGTGACTGCTCTTGCCAACTTGTCACCCTCCGTCAGGAGTCTCCCCACCAGCTAGCCCCTCATTAATAAGCTTAGCAAGTAAGGACAGAGTGACATCTGTGAACTGTGTTTGTGACCTGCAGCAAGGTTTACCTGGTACAGGTGGGGCCTCTCGGAGATGAGCTAACTCAGACCACCGTGTGAGTCCACTGGTGTGGACTGAGCACTCGTCAGGTGTCCTGATATGGCAGACCCATGTACAGACAAGCACGCTGAGGCTCAAAGACATTTTGTCACTTGCTTGGTGTCTGTAACCAGAAAGGGCAGAACATGGACTCCAACCCTCCGTCTGCTGTGAGTCATGCTCCAGTGAAGACCTTCCGAGTAACGCACCCTCTGAAGTCTCCTCCAAGGGCCGCAGACACTTTCACTCCACCTGACGGACGGAGCTGGAGAGCAAATAAGGGACCTTTCCCACCTCCCGCATCTCAGCCACAGGTGATTATTGAGTCCCACTAGTGTCCGCCCAGTGGTGGCTGCTGAGGACAGAATGGTGAGCCAGGGAGAAAAGGGCGTGTGCTCCTGGAGCTTAGACTCTACCAGGGTGAGTCAGACACCCAGGAAGCAGTGGGAGAAAGAAACTGCTAATTCCAGGCTGTGGCTTCGGCTGTAGCCAGGACGCTCCTGTCTGAGCCCCACACCCCCGTTCCTTCCCAGCTGAGCTCTCCCTCCATCTCGGAGCCACCACAGCTCACTTCTTTCCCAGGAGCTAAGGGATGGAAATGAGCCCTTGACCCCACTGTGGCCAAAAGCGCTGGCCGGCAACCCCACCCTGGCCCAGGGCAGCCACCCTTGTTGAAAGTATAGGCTCTAAGGGGTAACATGGTCCTTGTGGAAAGTTTCCCAAATCTCTGCAAATGAAACTTTCATTTATGATCCTTTGCCCTTCTTCAAATGAGCCTTTAAACCTTTAAAAAAGATTCAGTTCCACTTTCAACTGCTTTGGCACTCAGGGCAAGTTAATTTGGCTGGAGGATGAGCAGTGGGTGGGAGGCGTGGGACTGCACAGACTTGAACCAGGGGTGTCATGAGCCAATCACTTGCAGGGACTCCTGGGACCGAGCACCCACCTAGGGGGGTTTGGGCCAGCTAGATTCCACTGCGAGTATCCGAGCCTGGAGCTCAGCTGTCCTCAGCACCTGCACATCAGTCTTAACTCCAAATGACCTCTCTTCCGTCTGAGGTTGCAAAAGTATATTCCTAGGCCCTACAAGCAGGCCCAGGTTTTGTGAGCTCAAACGTTATACAATTTGGAAGTCCCTCTTTAAGATAAGGAATACAAAATTACAAATATATCATACCTGTAATTCCAGCACTCTGGGAGGCCAAGGCAGGAGGATCCCTTGAGCTGAGAAGTTCAAGATCAGCCTGAGCAAGAGCAAGACTCATCCCTATGAAAAATAGGAAAACTAGCTGGGCATGGTGGTGGGCACCTGTAGTTCTAGCTATTTGGGAAGCTGAGGCAGGAGGATCACCTAAACTCAAGAGTTTGAGGTTGCTATGAGCAAGGCACACAGGGCACTCTAGCCCAGGGTAACAAAATGAGATTCTGTTGCAAAAGCAAAAGAACTACAAAAAATAGTTACAAAAGTGAGTATCTAGCAGCTCCTGTGGCTCATTGAGTAGGGCACTGGCCCCATATACCGAAGGTGGCGGGTTCAAACCCAGCCTCGGCCAAACTGCAAAACAGAAAAATAGCCAGGCATTGTGGCGGGCGCCTATAGTACCAGCTACTTGGGAGGCTGGGGCAAGAGAATTGCCTAAGCCCAGGAGTTGGAGGTTGCTGTGAGCTGTGTGACGCCACGGCACTCACCGAGGGCGATAAAGTGAGACTCTGTCTCTAGAAAAAAAAGACAAAGTGAGTATCTAGGGTGGCGCCTATGGCTCAAAGAAGTAGGGTGCTGGCACCATATACTGGAGGTGGCGGATTCAAACCCAGCCTCGGTCAAAAAAACAAAACAAAACCCAATAGTGAGTATCTAGAAAAGAAATCACAACAGATTTCAGATTTTACAAAGCTGGCAAATATCATAACTATCATGAAATCCGCAAATTAACATAATGCTTTTACTAATGAGCTCCTGACACATGTCCAAGGTATCTTGGTGTTAGCCCACATATTCTTTGGTCTCCTTTTCACGTGATGACAGTTTCATTAACATCATTTTCTATAGCAAGAACAGAAAGACAGCTCAGCGTTTTCTTTGGCATGTTTGGTTACAGTTTGGTTTTGTTTGTGTCTGCTGACAGTTCAGAGAAAAGTCTTTCAGTTTCACGAAGACATAACTATACTTCCACTTCGCTCAACTGAGACTTTTATGAAAACATTTTGACTACTGTCATCTTTGGAAAACTTCTGCGTTTCCTTCACGTGTAAGCTTAGGGTTTTGGGTCATTTGGGGTTTGTACAATTAGTAAAATCACACGTTCTTTGAATTGACAATGCTGAATTCATCACCGATGGTTTTATTTGTGCTTTGCAGGCACCTTCCCTGGTGACAGTTATTTCATCTCAAATCACTAAGAAATTTAAATGTTTTTGCATCGTATTTGTATGGCTCACAGCTCCTCATTAATTAGGTTATCACATCCTCCACGTGCCAATGGCCACTCTTGTTTGCAATCGGCCTCTTCTTGATTAATTCCTGCTTTGGTTACGGTCTGGATGTTTTCAATGATAATTCCCTTCTCCATGTCAGAATGCCCATGTCATCTTTCATGTTTATCTCTTTTGTTTCATTTCCCATTAATATTTTGTCTCAAGTTGTCGACTGATCTTTTAATAAATAAATTTAAGGTGACGAAAGAACGTACCCTTCAGATTTGTCCAAGTTAGGTCTGTGATGTCTCAGTTGTTTTACTGAAATATTCCTGAGTGCCTTTCCAGGTTCCAACTGCAGTGACATCCTCACCAAATGTGCCCTGCCCTCCAGGACAGGTCTTCACACCACGTCATTGCACTTGCTACATCACTGAGGGTTCTCCTGATGGAAATTGAGTTCACTATGACCCCGAGAGCGTCAAAGCCTCCATTTACGACCATTCCTGTTAGGAGGGATTTTCCAGGGACAAGCTCTGGCTCCATGCATTCCAGACCTTGCTTGTCCTACCTGGCCGGCATCTCGGGGTACACTGATGTCACCTCTCTGAACTTTAGCTCTGCCCCTTGGTGTCACGACACCAGATGAGTCTGCAGAGGACCAGCAGAAGTATCCAGAGCCACCCACACCAAACCTCCAGAGGGACCCTGGTGACCCCAGAAGCCACCCACACCAAACTGCCAGAGGGATGCTGGCAGCCCGGAAGGTGCTGGGGGCTCATAAGCTGCCCTCTCAGCCCAAACTCAGGGTGCATTGGAGTGGAAGGAGGTAGCAGTCTTAGCCAATTATGACAGAATATCTCGCGCCTGCAAATTTCATAGAGACACACGACCTTGGGAACACGTGGGAAGAGCCTATGCAAGTCCAGGCCCTGAAGCTTGGTGTCTGCTTGGTGAGAACTGACCTCCTCATGGCCGTAGTGCCCACCAAGCACATCCGGTATGCCCCCCCCCCCCGATTAGCAGGCTGTGGCCCAGGCCTCCCTCAGAGTTGAGGAGTCTGAGCCCTCACCCATCTGCTGCAAGTCTCCTCGACCTGCGGAGCCCCTTCTCTTTGTACCAGCCACCGCTCCAAGGGTTTGCAGCCCACAAGGGCGGCTAACATGCCCTGAGAACTGTCTAAGAGGAGTCCCTGCCTTCAGATGGCGTCAGCCCCTCCCATGTGCCACAGCCTCTTTAAAGGCCACCTTGGAGTTGTGCAGTGCCCAACCTGCACAACCAGACATGCCACCTTACCACCTCGTCCTCTCTGTGGCCAGAATGACCTTTCTAACAAGGAAGCCCAATCATAGAACTTCTCATTTAAACCAACAAACCTCTTGGAAGGAGGACCCCAGACTATTTCCTGCCCATCCAGCGTCAGCTCTCGCCACCCCCTCAGCTCGTCCTCAAACAGGCAGAGTCCCTCACCTCTCTGAGTTTGGGCCCTGCCGCCTACACTCCTCCAGCTCCACTTTAGCTGCCTGACTCCAGCTCCTCCTGCAGCTTGCCAGTCACCTTCTCCAGGAAGCCCTCCCAGATCTGCAACCCGTCCATTTGGTGGGTGACCCCTCTTATTCACAGTCACTGGATCCTGGACTTCTGTAAGAGATATCTCACTAAACTCTTCTGCTGTTTCATTTCTCTTGGTTTCTCTCATGCTCTTCCCGCGCGAACACCTAGGAAACAGATGAATAGGACGTGGGCCTTGCTCTTACGGAGCTCTGAAAATAGCGGAGAAAACAGACCGATGCCCGGCCAGTCACAGAGGGGAAGATGGACGGATGCCCAGCCAGTCACAGAGCTGGGACTGGGCCACACGGGCAAAGAACGAGCTATCAATGTTGCAGTGGCCCTCCCAGGGGCCCGAGGATTTCCTGTGTTGGAGAAGAGGGGTCAGGTCAGGATTCTGGAGCAGGACATACAGGAGGCCTGGGGGCCAGGAGACAGCAGGGGCTCCTGCGGGGAGGGGTGGGCGGCTGCAGAGGTGGCCTGGGGCCAGCTGGGCCCACAATGGGCACCACCGAGGAGAGTGCTGCCGGGAAGGCAAGGCCACATTTGCACTCTAGAGAGATGTCCTGCTGGGGACAGTGGCCTGGCAGCCCCTGTGGAAACTGGGAGGCCAGCGAGGAGGCTGCCAGCTTTGCTGGTGCAAATCAGTCCTCAAACTGCCAAGCAGACAGTGGTCTCATTAGAGAAAAGCAAGAGGAATTATTCTTGCTTCTTCGATTGCAAAAATCCAAGTACAAGGTAAAATATATATATATATTTTTTTTTTTCTAACATATCTCCGCTAACGAGACTCACCCCCTAAAAGGCCGCCCAGCCCCCTGAGCATCTCCGTTCTCCTGCTTCTTTTAATTTCTCTGCTTCTTTTGTCATCCTAAGCCTTTTCCCTGCTTTCTCTCTTTGGCGTTGTAAACATTCTTTGCATACTTCCCTCTAATTTTTAAAATTTGTGTCACTCCCTAGAAGGTTAATGGCTCCATTGTCCTCAGTGAAAGGAGAGGTTTGCTCAGGACCCATGAGAGAGGTGCTGAGGGTCTGGGGCTCTCTCTGCGTCATGGGGGCAATGGGAGGGCATCTCTGCGTGATTCTTTTTTATTTATTTATTTATTTATTTATTGAATCATAGCTGTGTACATTAGTGCAATCATGGGGTACAGTGTGCGGGCTTCATATACAATCTGACGTATTTTCATCCAACTGTTCGACATGACCTTCATGGGATTTTCTCCTTTATTATGTGCTGAGGATCCTACCGGTGTCACCTTACAGGTGCAGTGAGCCCACCCCAGGCAGCTCTGGCTGGAGCTTTTTGGAGCTGAGCTGTGTGCTCCCAGGGCTGGCGGTCTCTCTGGGGGTTCCCTGTGATTGGAGCGGGGAGAAGTCCCTCCCCTGCCACGGCATCCTCTCTGGCGAGCTCCACGCAGCACCAATACAACCTGCGTCCTTTAAACTCTTAGCATTATTTTTGGTGTAGGTGACAAAAGCTTGTTCCTGGGAAACTCAAGTATTGACACAGACACAACAGCAGCTCTGCTCAGTGCCGAGGGCGTGTTCAGCCTCTCTCCGAGCACGTGGCCAGTACTTAGTAAGAACTCATATTTTTCTGGAAGGAAAATGCTATCACAGAAGCACCAGGTTGCACAGACCTTCAAGATCACCCAACCCTTCGGGTAACTTGCCAATGCCAATGGATTCGCATTTTCCTACCGTTTTGTTTCTCCGCTAACGAGACTCATCCCCTGAACAGCAGCCCAGCCCCCTGAGCGTCTTCATTTCTTTATGTCCACCTAGAATTTTCCAACCTTCAGCTCCATTCACTGCCTGCAGTCCTGCCCTCCGAGGACACCTAATCCTCACCGGTCCCCGGTCCTGGCAGGGTCCCACCATCTCTGTCACATCTGTGAGTGCTAAGGTGCCTGCTGTGAGCTCAAGATAAAGGACTCTCCTTGGTAACGCAGTGTTCTTCCTTCCAAAGCCTCAGAGCACAAGGCTGACACCACACCCTGTCCTTCCCCAGACCCTGCGAGCTCCCGGCCCACACCCCCTGCACCTCACCGAGGTCTGGCAGGAGGAAGCACGGCCTTCGAGGTGAGAAATGTTGCAAGCCCAGGTGGTGATGGTCGCCCAGCTCTGGGAATATGCTATCACCCAGTGAATCCTACACTTTACATGGGGAATGTTACATGTGTGGGATTACATCTCAACGAAGATGTTTTATAAAAGATCAATCACATCATGAGATGTTCTTCTCTGACCCACCCCCAGGGTCACCCAAACTCACTCAGCCTGGTTCACTGTGCCAGGCAGTGGCTGCCGGACTCCAGCTCCTGTGGTGGCTCAAGGCCCTCACTACTGGCTCTGCCCACCTCTGTCCTGTCAATCAGCAACACAGCATTACCTCCCACAGCTACGAGCACCCCTGCCCCTCCAACAGCGTCACAGACTTGGGGGGTAAGACTGCGGACATCTGGCCAGCCACCAGCCAGCTTCCTTACTCTGAGAGCGGCCCTGGACCACAACAGCCACAGAGGGTGATGGAGAGGTGGAACTGGGCCCTGCCTCCGTTAGTGAGTCTGAATTTGCTTTCAACAGGTCCCTAAGTGCTTGGATGTGCATGAAAGTCAGAGGCACCTTTACCTAGGGCACTGCTTCTCACACCTGTCTGAATGCCAGGGACCCTTAAAAAACAGACATTGGGTTCCTTTCTACCCCTGGAGGCTTGGATTTCACTGCTCCGGGTATAGCAGAGCATGGCAAAGAGTCACCGGCCGCAGGGGGTACTACAGAGCAGCTGGGGTTGAGAAGCTCCGAGCTGGTGCCCACAGAAACTTTGCTCGATGTGGTTATTCTGTCAAAAGCTAGAGCAAGGCCTCCACCCACTCCTGTCTCCACCAGCTGAAACCCAGCCCACAGCCCCCATGGCAGGTGGCTCACACACTTTGTTCCGTCCTCGCTGGGGTCACTGCCATCCCTGTGGCCATTGTTAGACTTGGCCTCAACCATGCCGGGGTTCACAGCAATTGTCCAAATGCTGAACTTCAAACAAACAGAAAGAAAATAACATTAGCCAGTCCTGTGAGATAAGGGCTTTATCAGGGCCCTGTCCTGACTGGCACAGGCTGGGGGATGGCTCCCTTTGACACGCTGTAAGTAAACACCACCTGTTTGTCCAGGGCGACACCGGGGTAGCCTCTGCTACTGGTGGTGGTTATCACGAGGAAGCACTGGCTGGGTGTGAGTGTTTGGCCCGAGCAGAGGTGCAGTAACAGCAGCTGGCTGTGCCCCGGGGGCAGCCTCGCGGGGCCCCGAGCTGTGCTGAGACCTGCCTGATTATTGCTTCCTGGAAGGCAATTGCTGAGAAAGGGACTTTCACTTCTTCCTGCCTTGGTGGCTCCCTTTCCAGCGTCTAGACTTGGCATTCACAATGGTGAGGGCCTTCCGGATTCCATTCTCTGTTTGCTGCCAGTTTCCGAAGCTGCATATCTAAATTGGGATTTCCTGGATTCCCAGAGTCTTCGGGTGGGAAGGGGCCTGGTGCAGGCGAGTGGTCAGGATGCACCAGAGCAGGGCCAGGTGGGAACTGTCCAAAAGTGAGGTGCCCCCTCTCCCCGCAGGATCTGGGCAGGAATGTGACATCCTGGGACAGCCCTTTGGGAGCAGTCAGGGGGTCCCCATATCCAGGGCCCGATGGCAGGACGGTTGTGCAGTGGAGGCTGCTGCTGTGACGCTCTGGGTTCTGCTTTGCGAGTTTTGCGAGAGTGCAATCACCCCAGTTCTTCTCCTTCCTGTGTTCCCCAGGGAAATCTCCTTAAACTGCAGACCCTAGCTCAGTGGGTCGGGCAGGGGTCTGGGGTCCTCCTGTCTGGCAGGTTCCAGGGCCATCCTGGTGCTGCTGGTAGAGGTGACCTCTCGAGAAGGGAAAGGCCCAGACTTGATTCCCTTGCAGCTGAGAGGGACGGAGGTGGAGCCAGTACACCCCTGCCCCACCCAGCCACTCACTCCTTTCTTTAAAGGCACCAGGTTCTTGCCTGGGCTTTAGCCAGGAAGAGGACAGCTGTGGATGGGCGATGTTGATTGTCCTGAGGTGCAGCCACAGGCCAATCCCCGCAGGAGGCGTGAGTGGCATACTGCAGGTGCCTGACCACAAGGACACCTTGGGTCAGGGCTGTGCCAGTCCCTGTTCCACTTAGGGTGGATGGACAGTCACTAAGGAGAGCCTGGGCCTATTCTGAAACCAGGGCATGAAGGCAGTTAGTGTGAGCACGTGTGTCAGGCCACAGAACGTGACCCGCACCTACAAAGCTCCTGCCAAAACCCCCTAGCAGCAGACCTGGATATGGCCAGCGGCCCAGGACGGGGCTTGTGAAGGTCTCCTGGGGCTCCCAGGTCCTCTATGCCTGGCTCCCGAGTATTTGGCAAGCGCAGCTGTTTAGAAGCGAGATCCTTCCCAGCATCCCAGCAAATTGCACATGACCCCTCAAAGGTGAGTAAGGGAGCCCTCTTTGAAAGCCCCATCCTGACCCCTGGAGCACACTGATCCCAGCCCTGCTCTGAGCCCACACCAGAGAGAAGACGGCTTCGTTCTCCAGCTCCTGCCCGTCATGTTCAGTGAGGCCCAGTGTTCCCTGCAGGGAGGTGGAGCTGGGCTGGAGCCTGTGTTCCCACCGGTCTTACCAGGCATTAGAAGAGCGAGTTCCCCCACCTTTGTTGTTTGTGAGCAGGATGGAGGGTGCCTGGGTGGTGGGAGCTTCCTCCCCAGACCAGGGCTCCATGGTGGGTGGTGCTCCTTCGGTAATCTCTTAGTTGCCTCTTAGTTGTCCTAGCTATGGTTCAGTTATCTGCCATGTTGTGCCATGTTGCCCAGTGGCTTCACTTAGTGGCTTAGAGCTACACTTCATCAGTGTCTGTCCCAACTGTGAAGGCTGGCTGGGCTCAGTGGGGTGGTTCTTCTGAATGCATCAGAGGGCGGCTGGAGCTGCTGAGGCTCAGCTGTGCTGGGCATCTAGGAGGCTCAGTTATACAGCTGGGGCTCTCAAAGCTGTTCCCTAGAGTGTCTACCCCTACCTCTTGGGCTTCCCACAGGCATGAGTTTTCAAGAGAAGAGAGGAAACTGCATACTTCTAAATAATTTGTGGGTCTAAGAAGAAGTCTCAAGATAAATTAAAAAAAAATAGATTGACCTAAAGGAAAACAAAATTCAACTTAAAATTTGTGAGGTGCAGTGCTCAGTGCTGAAGAGGGAAATAGAAGGAGTTAAATGCAAATATTAGAAAAGAGGAAAGATGTTGAATCTATAACATGCACTTCCACCACTAGGAAACTAGACGAAGAAGAGAAATTCAAGCCTAAAGCAAGCAGAAGAAAAGAAATAATAAAAGTGGAGCAGAAATCAACGCGATTGAAAACAGGAAAGTAATAGAGAAAATTAACAAAGCCTATAGCTGATCTTTTGCAAAGATGAATACAAGTGATGAACTTCTATCCAGGGTAACCAAGAGAAAAAGAGGGGAGACAAAAATTGCCGAGGTCAGGGAGGAGCCTATGGCTCAGTCCGTAAGGCGCTGGCCCCATATACTGAGGGTGGTGGGTTCAAACCCAGCCCCGGCTGAACTGCAACAAAAAAAATAGCCGGGCGTTGTGGTGGGCACCTGCAGTCCCAGTTACTCGGGAGGCTGAGGCAAGAGAATCGCCTAAGCCCAGGAGTTGGAGGTTGCTGTGAGCTGTGATGCCACGGCACTCTACCTAGGGCGATAAAGTGAGACTCTGTCTCTACAAAAAAAAAAAAAAAAATTGCCGAGGTCAGAAAGGCAGGCAGGGTCATTACTTCTGATCCCATGGTCAGGGAAAGGGGGGAAGAGGATCCTGCAAGAGACTCCGTGTTACACACTTGACAACTTAGACGCATCAGAGGGTGGCTGGAACAGAGCGATGCCCTGAAAGACAGAAGCTGCTGAGAGAGAAAGCAGGGCCCACGTAAGGGCTGGGCCAGGAGCAGGACCATTCTGTGGGTCAAGGCTGTCAAGGGCCTGTCCGCCCCCCTAGGTTCAAGGTGGAAGAGTGACAAGGTGACAGCACAGATGAGCTTATGAGGTGGACGACATCTCGTTCCTCTCTGAAAGTAAAATGCACCACACTTATGTGTCACCTCTTCCAGGAAGGCCTCTTTACTATGAAATCAGCATTTCATAGGCTTGGCTGCATGATAATATCATGTGGGAAGCTTTTGACAAATATCCACACCTGACTTTGCTGGTCTGATGGGGTCAGGGTACCTTTCAGAAGCTTCCCAGCTAGGGATTGTGTTTGCAGTTGGGGTCGAGAGAGTCACTGTGGCAGGTGAGTAAATGAATTTGCAAGTGACTCATCAGAATGGAGCATCCTGGCTAAACACTGCAAGAATAGCAATTTGGGAAATAAATATTTAGAAACTAAATATTGATAGCGCAGCAAAGCAAGAAAAAGAAAACAGGACTAAGATGAATAGCAAAAGAGAAAAAGATACAGCAGGAGAGGAGAGGGCCAATGTCATAGAGACATCAGCAATGGGCAGCTTTGTTGTCGAGTGGGAAGAAGGATGAGAAATGAAAACCCACGGTGGGGTCTCAGCCTCTGAGTGGGTTTAAAAATAAAATGTTTCCCCCAAAAGAGGGCCCAGGAAGGGTTTCCTTTCTCTATCTACGTTGAACGATGTTTTTATTTTTGCTGGCTACTAAAACAGCAAGAAATTTAAAAATCCTCCAAGACATTCCATGATATTTACTTCCTGAATGGACCGCCTAAAACCTGAGCTATATCTCTGTATACAAAACGCAGCAGGTGCACATGGGTTGGACTAGGATGGTATCTGGGGAGCAGCCTGGAGCAGCCTGCCGCAGGGCCTTGCGCCTTGCCTTGTTCAACTTGCTGTTTGTATAAATATTGGCGGGAGAAAATGTCATCAAACCATGAGTTTCACAAAGTGTGGGGATAAATCTCATGAAATGGATGAGAACGGGAATGATGCAAAAGACGCCAGACGACTACGCTCAATGCATCTCTAAAAATCCGCAAGTTACTATCTGGTATTTAAGACAAGCTCAATAAATGTTTACAAAATAAATGAATTTCAGCAAGGTGAGATGGAGTCCCAAAGTTCCACAGAGACAAATGTAAAATCTTTTACCTATATCTGAAACCCGACTGCACCAGCGCAGAACAGAGGTCGGAATCAAGTGTTTGGAGAAGAGTGATGTGCGTTTAACCTGCAACAAGCTCATCCTGAGCCCAGAATGTGGTGTGGCTGCTGGAATAGTGACTCCATCTTAGGACAGCTTTCTAGAAACCCTCTGTCCACGTGAAGAGAGCAAGTCTCTAATGGGTTCTGAGCAGCTTTGGAATGAAGTCAAGTGTTGTTGTTTTTTTGTTGTTGTTGAGACAGAGTCTCACTATGTCACTCTCAGTTGAGCGCTATGGTGTCACTGCTCACAGTAACTTCAAACTCTTGGGCTTAAGCAATTCCCTTGCCTCGGGCTCCTAAGTTAGCTGGGACTCCAGGAGCCCACCACAACGCCCGGCAATTTTTTGTTGCAGTTGTCATTGTTGTTTAGCAGGCCCGGGCCGGGTTTGAACCCGCCACCCTCTGTATGTGGCTGGTGCTATAACCTCTGTGCTACAGGCACTGAGCTAAAGCCAAGTGTTGTGTTATTTTCCAGAGCCTGTGCTCCTGAGGAGTGAAGACCTGGCAACATTGTCACCTGAGCTGGGAATCTGTGGGGAGAACAGATAATGTCTTGACACAGCTAAGTGTTTCATGACAAAGAGGTGGAGGCATTTTTTGTAGGTCCCGAGAAAGGAATAGAATCCTTGAATGCAAACCTTCATAGAGAGTAGCCCAGCACAATCAGAAGGAAGCATTGTCTCTCTTTTAAAAACCCCAAATACAGCAGCGCCTGTGGCTCAAAGGAGCAGGGCGCCGGCCCCATATGCCAGAGGTGGCGGGTTCAAACCCAACCCTGGCCAAAATCTGCAAAAAATAAAAATAAAAACCCCAAACACAGCAGCACATAGACAGGCTCTGACTAAAGAGACTGATCACCACATACCATGCAGCTCTCAACAACATTTACATTTTTCCATTGTTTATTCAGACATGATTTTTTAGACATTAAAACATTATGGATGCATTTGAAATCTCCTAAATACTCCTCCCGGCCCTGATTTTGAGGTTTAGCGTTCCCACGCATGATTTCATATTCGGGTCGCACGCACACTCACCCATAAACCACGTGCAGTGGTGTTCCGGATGTTTTTATGTAAATGGTCTCTGGTTGCACAGCTCATTCTGCAGAGGGCTTTGCTTGTTCCACACGATGCTTCCTGATTCATTCCTGGTGACAATGTATCTGTGGCTGACCTGGCTCACCGCTGAGGGCCATGCTAGTGAACGAGGATGCCCCGGTCTGTTTACCTACGCCCCTGGGGATGGCACTGCTCCTGGAGTCTTTGCTACTGCAGACACGCCCAGCCCTGGGTGCACCGTGAGGGGACAGAAGCTCTGCTGGGGTGTGTTTTGAGAGGTGCCGCACTGGGTGGAGAGCCAGGGCACACTGGACTTTAGAAGCATGCTGTTTTCCAGAAGTTGTGTCAACTTCTGAATCTCATGGAGAATATGATTAACAACCCTCTCCCCAGCTTCATAGCTGCCAACCTGATGAGTGAGGAGTCGGACCTCATTCTGATTCTGGTTACATCTGGAATGTCCCTGATCGCCCATCAGTAGGGTTTGGGGTGTTGATCACCTGCTCAGAACCACTACACCTTTCCCGGGAGGTGGTGGTTATCATTTCTTACTGATCTGTCAGTTTCCTTATACACAGTTTGACTACTAAATCTTTGCCAAAAATGTACATTGCAAATGTATTTCCCGGCTCGTGGATTATCTCTCCACCGTATTCAGCATGTAGAGGTGTTTAAATTTTAACAGCATCATGTCCAACATCATTGTTGTTTCTGACTTGTGAGTTTTGAATCTTGTTCACAGCACTCCCTTCTACCCCAATATCATAAAGACAGCAGCATGCATTGTTCCTAGAGGTTTTGTAACTTTGCTTTACACACTTACAGATATTTAAGTACCTGGGATAATGACAATTCTGCCTTTCTCTTTCTAATTCTTAGTCTGTCTTCCTTTTTCTGGTGGTGGTGCATTGTCGGAGATTGTGAGATGTCAAGAGGAGACAATGACAGATGGCACGCTTAGTGTGTTTCTGAATGTAACAGAAACTACCACCAAGTGGTCATTATTAAATATCAGCTAATGGTAGGTTTGTGGAAGATTTCCTATATCAGTTTTTACAATTTCCCTTCCATTTCTAGTTTTTTTGTTTGTTTGTTTTCAGTTACTCATTTGTTTTTATCAGGGTGATCGTTTACTTTCCTCAGATAATTTTTCTACTTCTTTTGACATGATGAGGTACCCAGGGCAGGGGTCTAAATGCTGACTTCTCTAATGAGAGACCTTCGTTCAGGGAACTGAATCCATTCCACAAATAGTTACAGAGGACTAACTGAACCTGACGGAAGAAGCGCAGACCCATGTGGTGGCTGGTAAGAACATGCCTGATCTATTCAGTAATGGGGATTTCCGTCCAATAAACCATTGTATGAACCCAAACTTGAAAAGGCTCAAATAATCTCTAGTGGTCTTCAGTTGTTGGGGTCACTAAGTGAATAGATGACATTGGCCCTGTCAGACACTGCAGAGAAACAGCTCGAATTTCAAGGAGTTAGATTAGATTGAGGACAAAGCTTCCCTACACTTTAGCCAGCAAGGGGCTCACCAAGCAAAAGTCCATGTGGCCAAGATCCAGCCATGTTGTCACGACAGCTCATCCCTCTGGAATCTTTCCCACTGATCATATCGCACCACATAAACTTTTCTTTTTGATTGTCTAATGACTGATGAGTTGAATCATTTCTCTCTAACTTTGGTTGGCAAGTTGGTTGACATGGTTGGGTGGTTGGTGGCCGGTTCCCGGCCCTGACTGCAGCTCTCAGTAAATGCCAGTGCCAGACCCCAACTTCAGAGCCCCCAGTCCAATCTCTGGGATGAGACCTGGATGTTGGGCCTTTGTAAGTGTCCCCAGGGGTCCTAGAGAGGATTGGCAACTGTTGCAATAGACGCGTGGTCACAGGAACCGCCTGGCCTGCTCTTCAAAGAGGCTGCTGCCAAATAGGAATGGTGGTCACTGGCCCTTGGGCTGTGTGCTGGGAGGGTTCAGCTCCACCTGTCAGCCATGTGGTGGCCATTTGGCCATGTCAGGGTGGAGAGGTATCATCAATGCAGCTGTTAGGCAAAGCCTCTGATTGTTTGGATTCCCCTGCATGAGCTCCAGGTGCTCTGGTGTGGCAAGGGCAGCTCCCGTGGAGAGGCTGGCCAGAGAGCAGGCTGGAGAGGTGGATGGAGCCACTGGGACATGGTCTCAGCTGTGGAAGGCTCCACAGCCACGAGGAGCCACCACAAAGGCCACAGCAAGGGCAGAGCGCCTGTGCGCCCGTTAAGAGGTGCATAGCCAGGAACAGCCTGCAAAACACGTTTTTGTTCTGACTCAGTCAAGTCTTTAACCCCAAGGAAACCCGGTAGGGAGGTTAGAATTCTTAAACTCATTTTGGGCCAAGTCCTTCAGAAATGGCAAAACTGAAGCTCACAGAGGTTGAGCGATTCCAGCGGTGTCCTGTGGCCAGCAAACAGCATACTAGAATCAGAACAGTTACCCGGAACCAAGACTATCCCATGAACTTGACCTCCAACCCATCCTTCCACACAACTCAGAAAGCAGCACCAGTGTCAGCCACTCCCGCCCTGACCACCTCTGTGGAGTGGACATGCACATGGCCTGCTTCTGTCACCCTTAGAGCCACCACAGTGTCTACTGGAAACTTCTCTGGGAGGGGCACAAAACAAGCAGCCGGAGCCCCCCAACTTGTTGTCTTTGGAGTTCACATCAAGAGTCCACTTGGGAAAAACCAGCTTGTGGCTGAAATGAAGCTTTAAATCAGAGATCCCCCCTTTTCAATTATGGCATCAAAAATATCACAGACCCTTCAGGACAGCAGCTGAACTTTTGATCTGTGTGGATCGAGAAAATATACATTGGCAAAAAATGTATTCTATAAATTTCATTACACTCTTCAATTATTTTTCGAAAACCAACAATGGAAACTTTGTGCACTTTTAAAAATAATAAGTCTGATTCCTACATGAAAGACAGCACTTTCTCGAAAGATGCTTTCAGTAATATATAAGAAAATGTCCATTTAAAACAAAAGATGTCCACTTAAGTAAGAATGACATGACCTCTGGGTCCGGGAAGACTGATCACTCCGATATAGTTGGTAAGTTTATGGGAGCTCATTAGCCCATTTGCCTACTTCAGTCTGTGCTTGAAAATTTTCATAGTAAAAAGTTTGAACAAACATAATACCTGGTCTGCAAATAAATTCACAGATCCCATAAAATAATCTGTCCCCTCCCCATGGCAACGTCTGGAGCGGTGGTGGATTGTGGCCAGAGCCTGTTGGGCGGTTGCTTTTTTATCTGTTGGCTCAGAATGGAATGCGTTTGCTCATTAGTCCAGCTTTTCCATTCCATTCTTCATCGATGATGCCAGTGGTCAATCAATAAATATTGATCAGTCCCCTGCCATGTGTTAGGTGCTGGGATGGGTTTAATGGAACCAAAGGGACAGCGACCTTTGTCCCCAGGAAGCTCAGGGTCACACAGGAGACAGATGCTAAACAAATCATAAAGAACGATTAGTAAAATACAAGAATGCCAAATGTTTGGGAGGAGCGGAGGCACCACGAGATCACGTAACAGGGAAGCTTCATCCAGGCGGGGGACAGGGCGGTGTCCTGGAAGAAGTGACAGGCTGCTGGGGCCCAGGTGGTCAGCAGGAGTCTGTCTAGCCCTGAGACCAGCCCTGGCCCCCCACTCCTCTCTGTGCACAGGGCAGGCTCTGGGTGAGGGACTCCCGGCTCAGCAGCCCCAGGACATCCCTGAGTGAGCAGCAGGAATTCTGTCAGCAGCTGGCCCTGAACACAGGACTGATTTTGGTGTGTTTGATATGAAGTGGGAAAGCAAAAATAATCACCTGCCAAGGAGTCCCTCTTCCTGACAGGCGCAGCTATCAGGTTCCCAGATGCATAGGCAGCGGGGCCGGAGGGGAACATCCATCTCCCTGACGGCCTGGGGTGGCCGCCAGGGCCAGCTCACGTTTCCTGGGCTTGCTCATGGGAGGTGGAAGCCAGGGGATGGCGGGCACAGGGAGGTCCGTAGGCACGGGGAGGGGCCAGTGTTTCTGAGTGTCGTCTGGGTGCCGGGCAGCAGGTAAATGCTCTGCTTGTGCTGGGCTGGGCTGGAGGCACGTCAGTTCAGACCCGAGCTCTGGACGCCCATCTGTAGAACGCCCGCTGTCCCTACACTTCAGCCAAGTCCTTCAGGTCACCCTGGGAACACCCCCTGGCCCACTCGCCTCTCCAGCCACACCCAGTCCCTTAGGGGATCCTGCCAGCCTTACCCCAACCCTGCCCACGCCACTGGCACCTGGGAAGCCTCAGGTCGGGGACAGTTCCAAGCTCCCACCTCTCTGCACCAGCTGCGCCCAAAGGGCATCCTGGGGTGACCCCTTGCCCCACCTTCTCTCCCTCAACTGCTCTTCACACTCTCTGCACTGCCCACCCCCGTTCCTTCTAGATTTTTCTGCACAGCCACGTTGCCCTGAGATTTGATCACTTGCCTGTTGTTTTGCTCTTTTGGCTCACACTGGTGCCAGCTCTGCTCACTGTGGAATCCCAGGGTGACACCCCACGCTGGGCCCTCTCCGGGTCTGTGACTGCGGCTGCCACCAGGCTGGTGGGCTCTGAATGCAGCCCTGACACTCCTCACCGTCTGAGCCGCAGGGAAAGCTGAGTTGCGTTTTATGCCAGAGGCCGTCAGTCTGCAGGTGTCCAGCGAGTGTCCTCACTGGTCCCGTGCGCCGGGAGGACGTGATGGGCACCCCTTCCTCCTGCTGAGCTGAGGGTGGGCTCAGTGTGCCCTGCACACTGCCTGAGACACCTGCCAACCCAGCCTCTGCAACAGCTGGATTCAGAGATGAAAAATAACAAGTCTAAATGGCGAGACTCACAGGGAAACAAACTCTTTCCCAGAGCTTCAATTTCTACAATTTATGATTAGCAGCAAGTACTGCGAAGCTGACCTTCCCGGCCCCTCCCTGTGCTGACCCGAGGTGCGCACAGACGTTTGCATGCAGAGTGTTTACTGTTTCTTTACTTTTTAAAGCAGGGGGTAAATTCAGGTGTAAGGTCCATGTCCAAAAACAGAGGCCTCGATGAATGAGTTATAACGTAGGCTCACGAGAGGAGACCAGCAGACACAGAGCTAAGTTCCCCGCGCAGGTGAGGAACCTGAGGAAGAGACAGCGGGGTTCTGCGTGCGTGAGCCACAGAATGAGACTCTCGTGTAACAACCTGTGTCAGAACAGTCACAGTGCCTGCCCCCCCAGCAGGGGGATTAAACGTGATTCCCACTTTCTGCACTGTCTGTATTTTCCACAATAAAAACTGTTATTGTATAATTAGATACAAGAATGTAGGGGTTAAAACTTACTTCTCACCCTTTCCATTGAATTTGTCCCATGTGGCGTGGCAACTCATTTAATCAATCCTGTAGCCTGGTGCAGTCAGAGATCCTTGGAAAATGCAGCTGTGTTACCTTTGAAAAGTAACTCACTGGGGATGCGGACCCGTCAACACCAGGAATGAGGTCACTTTAGCAAACGGCTGATTTCCAGGAAAAAAACGGTAGTAAACAAGTGGACGGGTCTACATCACCCTCCAGATGGAACACGGTCAGGCAGGTTGGGTCCTGCACAGATGCGGGGGGGGCGGTGCCTGAGTACCCAGAAACTGGAATTTTCAAAAACCTCCCCCAACAGGGGTGCTGAGTCCTGGTCTCACACCACGTGGGCAGCCCCACAAACAGCAAACAGATGGCCTCAAGGCCACACAGCACTGACCTCAGTCACCACCCACGGTTCCCTTGGGGAGGGCCACTTTTGGGTGCTGGCTTGACCCCTCCCTGTGGAGCCCACCTCGTGCACCTTGCTGGACACGGTTCTTCCCCCCCTCTGCATTGCTGCCCTTTGGGTCCACAGCCCCTGTTTATACTGTGATTGTTTGCAGGCCTTCCTGCCCACGAATGTGGCCCCTGAGGGGCAGCAGCGGGTCAGCCTCATGCCAACATGCCCATCTCTGGCCCATGCTTGCTGACCGCTCTGGAGGTCACTGTACTGGGGCCAGCCTTGTCTTTATCCATCAAGGAGCCTGTTCCCCTTTGATGAACTGGTTGCGTCCCACCCCATCCAAATTCACACAGCGAAGCCCTCCCACCAACGTGACTGCATTTGGAGAGAGGCCCTTTCAGGAGGTGACTAAGGTTAAAGGAGGTCCCAGGGGACCTTATCTAACGGGACTTGTGCCCTGAAGTAAAGTGGTGATGAGGACACACGCACACGGAGGGGAGACCGTGTGAGGACACAGCGAGGGGAGGACCCCTGCAGGTGCAGAACACGCCTTGAGCGTGCAGAGCACCTTGATCTCTGGAGTTTCAGCCTCCAGAACGGTGAGACTATCAATGTCTGTCCTTCAAGTCACCTGGTCTGCAGTTGGTTGCAGGAGAGCAAACAGACCAATGGATCCCCCATGGCCAAGGGGGGACAAGGACACGTCAACATGCTCCACTCTCCATGGAATTCGAATCTGGCATCAGCTGACCCAAAGGTGACAAATGGTGGCCTTCAGTCCTTCCACCTGTGGCCTCTGGAGAACGGCTGCTCTTGAGCTCCCTAGAGCCATCCAGGGTCCCATCCTTTCCTTTTTTTTTTAATTATCTTTAGAGATCTAAAAATTGACCTGTCATTCGATCCTATAATTCCTTTACTAGGTATATACGCAGAAGACCAAAAATCACATTATAACAAAGATATCTGTACCAGAATGTTCATTGCAGCCCAATTTATAATTGCTAAGTCATGGAAGAAGCCCAAGTGCCCATCGACCCATGAATAAAGTGTGGTACATGTATACCATGGAATACTATGCAGCTTTAAAGAAAGATGGAAACTTTACCTCTTTCATGTTTACATGGATGGAGCTGGAACATATTCTTCTAAGTATCTCAAGAATGGAAGAAAAAGTATCCATTGTACTCAACCCTACTATGAAGCTAATTTAAAAGTTTCATATGAAGGCTATAACCCAACTATAGCACAAGAATATGGGCAAAAGGGGCAAGGGGGGGAGGTTGGGGTGCAGGGAGGGTAATTTGTGAGGCCACCTCTATGGGG
>CAUYON010141420.1:0-29791 GCA_963573935.1 Arctocebus calabarensis
TCTTGGGCTCAAGGGATTCTCCTGCCTCCGCCTCCCAAGTAGCTGGGACTACAGGCGCCCGCCACAACGCCCGGCCATTTTTTGGTTGCAGCCGTCATTGTTGTTTGGCGGGCCGGGCTGGATTCGAACCCGCCAGCTCAGCTGTACGTGGCTGGCGCCTTAGCCCGTTGAGCCACAGGCGCCGAGCCATTGCCTGGCTATTTTTGTTGTTATTGTTATTGTTGTCATTGTTTAGCAGGCCCTGACCGGGTTTGAACTCACCAGCCCTGGTACAAGTGGCTGGCATCCTAACCACTGGGCTACAGGTGCTGAGCCTCCACTGTTTTTTTTGAGGCAATGTCTCACTTAGTTACCTTGGGTAGAGTGCCATGGCATCATAGCACACAGCAACTTTAAACTCCTGGGCTCAAGAAATCCTCCTGCTGCAGTCTCCCAAGTAACTGGGCCTACCACAATGCCCGGCTAGTTTTTCTATTTTTAGTAGAGATAAGTTCTCACTCTTGCTCATGCTGGTCTCAAATGCCTGAGCTCAAATAATCCACCCTCCTTGGCTTCCCAGAGTTCTAGGATTACAGATCTGAGCCACTGTGTCCGACCGTGAGTTCCAGTTTTTACGATTCCACACATAAGTGAGATCATGCAGTATTTCTTTTGTGCGGGAAAGCACAAGGAGATATTTGTACACCCATCCATATTCATAGCAGTGTTAGTCACAATAACCAAAAAGGAGAAGCAACTAAAATGTCCATCAATGGGTTAATAAATGGTGGTATACACATATAATGAATTTAGCTCTAAAAGGGAAAAAAATATTAAAATTGTGTGTCTTCATTTGGTATAGAGCCTCCTTATATTATTATGGCAGGTCAAGATAAAATCTTGACAGCTTTTTAAGGCCACATGCAGCAGTGGGTCAGACAACCTTGTGGCAGTAACACAGGCAAAGTGGCATTTGAAGAAAGCCCTGGGACCACTCCAGCATTGTAGCCTCTTATGTTAAAGGATTCCCCACGGCAGCATAGAGGAGGCGAGACCGATGTGGGTCCATTTTGAACTGGCTTTACTTAACATTTGATTTTTTAAAAACAAGAGACTCAGGGAAAGTACTAAACCAAATCTTTGATTTTACTTTTGTGTTTTCCATAGTTTTTATTTATTCTATTGAGATACTTTTGTAATGAAAACTAATACTGTGACAGTTTGGTAATTCAACAAATTTCTTAATATTTCTCTATCATGGCCTTTTATTTTCACAATTTTCTGAGGTCTGAATTTAATTACAGTTTTTTTTAACCAATTTAATCTCAAATGTTTATATAAGTATTGTAAACTACAGAGAACATGAAATGTGTTTTCTTAGGATCTCTATTGCGAACTAAACTAAACCTACTTTTTTGTGACTTCTTTGTGATGTCTATGTGGTAAATATATTTAATAATAAGTATGATTTTAAAAAAGGGAAAAAAATTCTGACACATACTGAAATATGGATAAACCTGGATGATATTATGTTAAATGAAATAATCTAGTCTTAAAAAGACAACTAATGGGTGGTGCTCGTAGCTTAGTTGGTAGGGCGCTGGCCACATACACCTAGGGTAGCGGGTTTGAACCTGGCTCAGGCCTACTAAGTAACAATGACAACTGTAACCAAAATATAGCCGGGCGTTGTGGCAGGCACCTATAGTCCTAGCTACTTGGGAGGCTGAGGCAAGAGAATCACTTAAGCCCAAGAATTTGAGGTTGCTGTGAGCTGTAATGCCACAGCACTCTACCCAGAACGACAGCTTGAGACTCTGTCTCAAAAACAAAAACAAAAAGACAACTACCGTATGATTTTACTTATATGAAGTATCTATAATAATTAAACTACAAAACAAAAAGTAGAACAGTGATTGCCAGGAGCTGGAGAGAGGAAGAAATTGGGAGTTGTTTAACAGATACAGAGTTTCAGTTTGGGAAGATGTCAAAGCTCTGGGGAGTAGTTTCATGACAATGTGAACATACTTAACACTATTAACTGCCTGCTTAAAAATGGATAAGATGGGCCAGGCACTGTGGCTCATGCCTATAATTCTAGCGCTCTGTGAGGCCCAGGTGGGTGGATTGCTTGAACTCAGACAAGTTCGAGACCAGTCTGAGCAAGAGTGAAATCCCATCTCCACTAAAAATAGAAAAAATAGCCAGATTTTGTGGCAGGTGCCTGTCGTCCTAGCTACTCAGGAGGCTGAAGCAAGAGGATCACCTGAGCTGAAGAGTCTGAGTTTGCTGTGAGCTCTGATGATGTGCCATGGCACTTCACCAAGGATGACAAAATGAGACTCCGTCTCAAAACAAAACAAAAAAACAATGGTGGGCGGTGCCTGTGGCTCAAAGGAGTAGGGCACCAGCCCCATATGCTAGAGGTGGTGGGTTCAAACCCAGCCCTGGCCAAAAACTGCACACACACACACAAAAAAAATGGTTAAGATGATAAATTTTATATGTTTTTTAACATATAAAAGAGAGCTGCAACAAAGAGACTTAGCCTGAGAAACAGCACAGAGTCCACTGTCCAGTGGCTCCAAGAGAGCCAAGTGAGTGAGAAAGGTAGACCAAGGTTGGCTCCTCTCTTAAGAGAAAGAGTCTTAGCCTCTGGGAATGCATTTTCCTTTTGCAAGGTGCACACTTGAACCTGAAGAACAGTGCCACATTGTGGGGTGCTTGCCAGAGGTTCAGCCACAGCTTACTGGCTAAACGTGTTATGACCGTTACCCTTGTCTTCTCTGCTCTGAGCCACACTGACGGAAAGTACTTCTTATTACTTTGTAGTTCAGGATAGTCTCAAGCAATACTGTGAAAACTATCTAGTCAAATGTTAGCTGTGAAATACTTTTTAGAATGAAGTTAGTCTAAGGATAAAAGCCAGATATCACTGTTAACTGACAGAACAGTTGTTGCTGAGGTCCATATTGGATTTAGGTTAAAGAGTATGTCCCAGTATTATGAAACTCTGAAAATTCTACTTCAAAATTCAATTTCAACTCAAAGATTAGTTGATAAACACTGAATAAAATGGAATCCTAGAAACCAATTTTAAAAGATGGTTCATCTAATGTATATGTTTACTACTCAAAATCCAGGATGATATTTAACCAAACTTTTGCAAATCCAGGCAGAAATTACTTAAACAGTTACAGGACAGTGATAGGAGGGCTTAATATCATAGCAGTTCATTGGCTTTTAAATCAAACCAAATTTTAAGATTAAAAAAGAAGTGCTTTGCACTCCGGGAGGCCGGGGTGGGTGGATTGCTTGAGCTCCTGAGTTCCAGACCTGAGCCAGAGCTAGACCTCATCTAAAAATAGCTGGACATTGTGGCAGGTACCTGTAGTCCCAGAAACTTGGGAGGGTGAGGCAAGAGAATCACTTGAGCCCAAGAGTTTGAGGTTGCTGTGAGCTATGACGCCAGAGCTACGACACCACAGTACTCTACCGAGGGCGACAAATAGCAAAAAAGTGAGGCACTATCTCAAAAAAAAAAAAAAAATGCTTCAAAGTATAATTTAAAATCGTCAGAAAATGTTTTAAATTTAAAGGTTAATAAAAACTAAAGTGGAAAGACTGCATGAATTGATTATTTAACACATTTCTGTACCTTAGGCATCTGAGATACATAAATATTTGCTGAGTAAAAAATACAGCCAAGTTTAGAAGTGGCATAAGTGCCACCATCATTGTGATTTATAAGTTTATTGATTCTGTTATTAAATTTAAAAGAAAAGAAAGGATAAACAGTTCAATTATTTTGAAGATTTTGCCTTATAAGGGTGTCCAACATATTTTCTTCTCTGCTGCACATTGGGAGAAGAGTTACCTTGGGGCACATATTAAATACACAAACACTAGTGAAAGATGATGAATATAAAAGAGATCTGTGCTGTCCAACACCAGATAAGCAACACAATCCTTCCATAATCTGCATGCAGCCAATTAACCTCATGTAATTCGTGGTTAACATTTTAAAATACATGAACCTTGGCTGCATGCAGTGGCTCATGCTTGTAATCCTAGATCTTTGGGTGGCCAAGGCAGGAGGATTGCTTGAACACAGGAGTTTAAGACCAGCCTTAGCAAGACAGAGTCTCCACCAAAAAAATTAATAAAATAAAATAAAATATGACTCAAAGGAGTAGGGTGCCAGCCCCATATGCCGGAGGTGGCAGGTTCAAACCCAGCCCTGGCAAAAAAACAAAGCAAAACAAAACAAAAACCTGCAAAAATAAAATAAAATATGAAAGACAAGAAAAGTTAGCCGGGCATGGTGATGCACACCTGTAGTCCCCTCTCTACTTGGGAGGCTAAGGTAGGAGTATCGCCTGAGCCAGGAAATTTGAGGTTTTGAGGTTGCAGTGAGTGATATGATGCCATTGCACCCTAACAGGGTGATAGAGGGAGACTCCATCTAAAAAAAACAAAACAAAACAAAGGCTGGTCAGGGTGGCTCATGTCTATAATCCTAGCACTCTGGGAAGCTGAGGCAGGAGGATTACTTGAGCTCAGGAGTTCTAGAACAGCATGAGAAAGAGCAAGACCCTATCTCTACTAAAAATAGAAAAATTAGCCAGGAGTTGTGGTGAGTGCCTGTAATCCCAGCTATTCTGGAGACTGAGACAAGAGGATTACTTGAGTCCAAGAGTCTGAGGTTGCTGTGAGCTACAATGCCATGGCACTCTACCCAGGGAGATAAAGTGAGACTCTGTGTCAAAAAAAGAAAGAAAGAAAACAAAAATCTTGAATTTTTTTTCAGACAAACATTTAATTAATTCATTAATTTTTAAAAATTTATTTATTTATTTATTTAGACAGAGTCTCACTTTGTCACCCTTGGTAGAGTGCTATGGCGTTACTGCCCACAGAAACCTCAAACTCTTGAGCTCAAGTGATCCTTCTTGCCTCAGGCTCCCAAATTGCTGGGATTACAAGTGCCTGCCACATGCCCGGATATTTTTAGAGATGGGGTTCTCACTCTGGCTCGGCTGGTCTTGAATTCCTAACTTCAAGCAATCTACTCCCTTACCTTGGCCTCTGGGAGTGCTGGGATTACAGGTGTTTGCCACCATGTATGTCTGGCCTAAGACAAACATTTTAATGTTCACATTATTCAAATGCAGCCAAATGAATTGCTGTGGAAAAAGTTTTTGATGCTGAGTATGTTTAATGTAAAAATGGGTGCCTTTTGTATGCTGGGAAACAATTTCATTTTGGAAAGTTAGATGCATTTTCCTTTAATATTATACTGCGCAATGTTTAACTGCCATAGGATGTAAAATATAGGCATGGGGAGTGGGGTATAGGAATAGTGTGAGACTCAGCTACAGAATTTATGGGAACTGTCTGGGATACATTAAAGGGCTACTATAATATAGTCCACAAAGGTCCATATGCATATCTGGCACTCTGAGAAAAGTGCCACCAAAGTTGTGGGCGATGACCACAGAAGGAGAGGATCCTGGCACCTTCCATCTGGTAGATCCTGTTGTATCTCTACTTTTGTATCATAGGGACTGAATTGACAAGTTACAATAACTTCTAAAAGTAATATAACATATAGTATGTATGTTGGTTATTTCAACAACAAACCTCATGTTTACTAATTAAAAGCAAGAATATTTCTGCTCTATTGCATTAGCATAAAAATTAAAATGACAGAACATAAAGTAGTTGTTTTTGCTAGGAAGCTCATGTGTGTACAATGGAATCCTCCTTTATGGCAGACAGGGAAAAAATGGCAGTCTTTGGGCCAAAGAAACAATTCCAATTAGGCTGTCACAGTGCCGGTTCACTTTAAAAAACTGAATTAGTTGCCAACATTTAATATAATTAAATAATATAATTAAATTTTTTACAAATCATGATAGTCTGGGCTCCTGTAGGAGTCGATGATTCCTACTTTACAAGAAGAAAAATTATATAATAACATCTTCTAGAAGGGTGGTGCCTGTGGCTCAGTGAATAGGGTGCTCGTCCCATATACCAAGGGTGGTGAGTTCAAACCCAGCCCTGGCCAAACTGCAACAACAACAAAAATGAATAAATAAATAAAAATAAATAAACTTAACTTTAAAAAAAAAAAAGAAAGGAAATGACAGAATTTTGGAAGATCATATTGGCCTTGCTGTCCCTCAGATTATGTTTCCATTGATGCCAGTATTCTTATTAGATGAAGAAATTATTATTATTTTTTCTTTTTTTGAGACAGAGCCTCAGCTATTGCCTTGGGTAGAGTGCTGTGCTGTCACAGCTCACAGCAACCTCCAACTCTTGGGCTTAAGCGATTCTCTTGTCTCAGCCTCCCAAGTAGCTGGGCATGGTGATGCACACCTGTAGTCTCTTCCTTATGTGGGAGGCTAAGATAGGAAGATCGCCTGAGTCTACCATAATGCCCAGCTTTTTTTTGGTTGTAGTTGTCATTGTTGTTTGGCAGGCTTGGGCTGGATTGAAACCTGCCAGCCCTGGTGTATGTGGCTGACGCCTTAGCCACTTGAGCTAAGGTGCCAAGCCAAAGAAATTATTATTAATTGTAAACTAAAGGATTTAAATTTAAGAACAGTAAATAAAATACACATCTTCACTGGCTTAAATATATCAGGTCAGGGGTGACCATTAACTCTGAAGATTAATAGAACATCTGAGGTCACAGAGATAAGATTTGAATGGGACAGGTTGTCCCACATTAGTGTCAAATATTAAGTTTCAAAAGCAAAATCCAATACCAATCTTAAAAGTTGATATTTATTTGGTGTGGTGACTATAGTTCATGCTTATAGTCCCAGCTGCTGGGAAAGGTTGAGGTCCCAGGAAACATAGTGAGGCACCATTTCTAAAAAAATAGTGGCATGGGCCTGTAGTGTCCCAGCTACTCTGGAGGATCACTTGAGCCCAGGAATGTGGAGCTTCAGAGAGCTATGATTACACCACTGCATTACAGCCTGGGCAACAGAGGAAGACTCTGTCTCTTAAAAAGATAATTAAAACAAAACTAAAAGTTGAGTTTCTAAAGCATTAGGTTATGTTAAAATTCAGCAGAGGGTTGAACTCACTTTAGAAGAGATATATGATAGCATTGGAAAAAAGGACACATTTTGATTAGTAATGATTATCTAACACAGATCAGTTAGTAGTAAAATACTTATTAATTATAAAGGCCCAATTGTTCTGCAAGACTGGATATATATGATATATATATATATATACATATATACCATACATATATATTTATATGTATCTCATATATATATGCCAGGAAACAGAGGAATTGAGAGATTTGGTTGTCCAAATCTGCAAGGATTAGTTATGGATGCATTTGGAGTGTATGCACCGTGATAGCCATCACTTTTCAAAAAATATCTATTTAACACATAACTGCTAAAATTATGAGTTCTGCTGCCAGGAAGACCTCTTTTCAGATAGACTTGTTTTTCATGATTTCTTGAACAGGTGAAAGGTGTATCCCACCTTTCTTGTATAGGGGGGATACCATAAGTACAGAATTTGTCAATGATGTGACATCTGCAAAACTTGTACAAAAAGGGAGGAGAAAATTATAAAACTCAAGCTGATGCCATTGTTTGGAGCCCAGAAGTCCATGACACATGGACCAGGCCAACCAAAAGCATTATTGGCAAGGGAGCCTCCTTTGTGCAGCTGCCTAAACACTGACAAGATGTGCTGAACTCCATATGGCAGGAATACCCCAGCATTGTGGACTTAGGTCCTGTATAAGACTCCAAGTTGCACAATACTCTTCTGAGCTCTGGGGACTTTGCACATGCTATTCCTTCTGCCTAAGACAATTGGTCCATCTTTTCTTCCTCTGACTACTTTCTGCTCATCCTTGAGAGTACTGCCTCTAAAAGCCCAAGTTGACCTGCCAGACTAGGTTGGGTGCCCTTTATTTGTTTATTCGTGTCCTCATGATTCCTCCTGGACTTCTCCTTGAAAAGCAGTGCTCACACTGAATCATAATTGATTACTGATCCATATCCCCGCAAAACCTCAGAGCTGCATGAGATCAGGTGTCCAGTCTGCTCTGCTTACATCTGTATCCCTAAAATGGAATAAGTCACTCAGAAGATGTTGGTTGGATGGTTGAACAAACTACAATCCAACTCATCTGCTTCTCAGTTCACTCATATACTCTTAGTTGGCTTCTCAGCTGTGGGACTGCCTCAAGTTTGTGGACAGGGCTGAAAAGATGGCCAACAATAGCCTCGATGCCTAATAGTGTTTCCCAAGAAGCAGAAATTCTTGGGGCACATGAACCAGAGTTTTTGTATATACCCTGGAGCATCTCAAAACCCTATCTGGAAAGAATGAAATGGGAAAGGAGGATGTATGTATATGGAAAGGAGGAGAAAACTTAGAAATATCTCTACAAGACAAAGTGTGTGTGCGGGTATTAACATCTTGACCAGAGACCAAGAATCAGAGAGTAGAAGTCAGAGAATCTAAGAGGATGGCTGGGAACAGTGGCTCATGCCTATAATCCTAGCACTCTGGGAGGCCAAGGCAGGTAAATTGCTTGAGCTCACAAATTCGAGACCACCCTGAGCCAGAGCAAGACCCTGTCTCTACCAAAAATAGAAAAAACTGAGGCAAGAGGATTGCTTGAGCCCAAGAGTCAGAGGTTGCTGTGACTACACCATGGCCCTCTACCCAGGGCAAAAAAAAAGAGGATGAAGGAAGTATTTCTTGGGAAAATGAACTCTACAATGGAACCATAAAGCCACCAGATCCCCTGTGGGTGTGGACATTCATCAGGAAGACTGAGAGGGTGTGCAGAATTAGTAGCAGTCAATAAAAGTTTACATCAATTGAGTTCCATTCTTTCCCTGATCACAGGCGACTTCTTTCACCTTACAAAGTCATGGCTGATCTTGGGTAAGATGGGAAGAGAGTCTTATCCACAGGAGAAAGTAAGCAGACAGGGAGGATTAAAGGCAGATACCATGGAATGATGTAAGACCTAAGGGTGAAAGAAACACCAGAAACTGACACCAGAAGTCAGTATTGCCTTTTCAGCATAGAAGCTGGCCAGATCCCAGGTGGTTGGCAGGAAACACAGCCTGTCCACCCTTCCTGTTGTTAAGGAGATTAGTCTTCCTCTACCAGAAAAGAGTACAGCTAAAAAACTCTTGAAGACTTTCCAGGGTCCTCAGCATAGAGGACTTACAAAGTCTGTTGTAGCAGGCTCATCTTTAACTGGGCAATTACAATGAAAGAATGAATGGACTGTTTTCTCTGAAATCAGAAGAATCTGGAAAAGAAGAATAAACTCAGGCTTGGCGCCCATAGCACAGTGGTTACGGCGTCAGTCACAAACACCAAGGCTAGCTCATTTGAATCTGGCCCTGGTCAGCTAAACAACAATGACAGCTGCAAAAAGAAATATCCAGGCGTTGTGGCGAGTGCCTGTAGTCCCAGCTATCTGGGAGGCTGAGGCAAGAGAATTGCTTAAGTTCAAGAGTTTGAGGTTGCTGTGAGCTGTGATTCCACAGCACTCCACCAAGGGCAACATAGTGAGACTCTGTCTCAAAATAAATAAATAAATAAATAAACTCAGCCTGATTCTTTACCAAATAAATAAATAAAAATTCCTGAAGTCACACCTGGCAAAATGGGAACAACCTCTCTCCAGGGGCGAGATGGTAAGAGCTTTACTTGCAGCAGCTGTTTCAGCCCTTCTTGTCTCTTCTGGATCTGGGCCCCTCAGAACCCCAGCTTCTCCTTGGTCTGAATTGGGATGGCTGAGATATTACAGGGGCTGAGCAACTCTGGGCCCACCTGCCCCATTGGCCCAAGGAGTCTCTAGTAATAAGCCCTGGGTAGGCCTGACTCCAGGAGTGGGGCCATAATCCCCTACAGGGGTGATACCCTGAGGTTCATCAGACAGGGAAGTTACCTCCTCGACCCTCACTGGCAGCCGGCTTCACTTGGATCGGACGGTTCATCTGAAAGACATCGGACCAACATACCCATTCAGTGCGACTGCCTGGTCCTGCAGCCCTGGCTTCTCCACCCCTGGGCTCCTCAGGATCTGAGCCTTAGCCCCTTTGAACTCTGTACTCCACCACTCCCACAGTGAGATTGTAGATTTTCTCCAAGATTCCTTCCTTATATCCAGGGATTTAGAAGGTGTTGAACCTGGACGAGATGGGTGGCAGGAACTCAGGGGCAGCACAGGGTGGAATGTGGCAGCTAAAGAGATTATTTTACCTTGGGCTCTGGGCAGGGACTATATGAAGCCTGTCCCTCCGGATCCTGGACTTACTTAAAGGCTTCGAGTGAGAGGAATTGTGTAGGAGGGTGGAATTGATAATTCAAATTTATGTTTTATGTCTAAAACTGAGAATATAATGCTATGTGTCATGTAGATTAAACAATCTGGGAATTAGACGTAGTGCTACGTACCCCTAGAAATGCTGTCATTTCATGGTTGTAAGTAAGCCGCCCTCTCTCAGACTGAATTTTTCAAATGGGGAAAACATTCCCCAGGCTTCTGTGTCCCCATAGTCTCTACACTCAACTCCTCTGTCCGCTCCCTGAGCTCCTCTTGGTCAGAGGACGCTGGAGTTTTCCAGGGGCGCTATGCTCAGCCTTGTTTGTCTTGTTGTTCCCATTCTTCCCAGATAGTCTCATCCACACCCACAGCCTCTGCTGCTATCTACACAGGATGATTCAGAATTCCATGTCTCCAGCCCACATTCTCTTCTGAGCTTCAGACCCACGTTCCCAGCTGCTTGCTGGACATCCCACTAGAAAGGCCATGAGCACCTTCACTCAGTACACCCAAGCCAGACCTCATCTTTTTGCCCACATCTGATCCTCCCAGTCACCAAGCGGTAACCCTGAAAAGCAGCTTGACTTCTCCTTCCATCCCTTCCCCCCTCCAACCAATTTCACCTTTTAATTCTGGGGATCCCTGATCAGGGGTAGATAAGAATCACCCAGGAACCATATTAGACTCTTACGTTGGAGATTGTATAGTTTGAAAAAGCTCCTAGGTGATTTCGATATATCCCCCCACGTTCCCATCCCCCAACCACCCTGAGTGAGTTCATGATTGAACCCCCATCTCACCTTCCTCTCATGGGTGTTGTGGGGATCACATGAGGTAATGGGGATGCAAAAGGTCTTTGTAAACTGCCAAGAGCTGGGTGCGTGGGATGTGAGGAATTATTGGTGGGGGGCAGACAGCTGAGTGCCGGGAGGAAAGAACAGCGGCCTTCCTGTTCGTGGAGGAAGGGGTACTGATGCCCATCTGGCCTGAGAAGGTGATGATCTGACCCCCTCCCCTCAGGAAATGCACTGCTTCTGCACCAATCAGGGGCCATTCCATCCCTTACCAATATGCTCGTTGCCGAGACAACAGGCAGCTTCCTGTTACCATAGCCACAAGTGCTACCCAGTAACCATGGTAACGCCCTGGCAGTCACAGTTGAGCAATTTCCTTTGAATCAGATTTGGGGGTAGAAGGGGTGGGCAGGTCTTATTTATAAAGGAGGGGAAGGAAAACAGGCCAAACCTAAACCAGCGCAATCCCCCTCCCACCCCGGGCTCTGGCACACCCACCCGCTGGTGGTGGAGCATCTGCAGTGTACCAAGCTGTGGGTGGGGGCCGAGACACCGACAGGACTCAGGTTGCAGTCTAGAGGGGATGACAGATCAATCCAAGCAGATCAGGGCGAACTGGACAGGTCTGGACTGGCCTGGGCCAGGGATCAGGAGGACAGGACCCATCCCTGGGAATGACCACCTGTGATTGTGGAGGAGAGCCCAAGACAGAGAGCCATGGAGAGCAGAGACACAGGGAGAGATGAAGAAACATAGGAAGACAGAAAGGATGAGAAAAAAAGAGACCTCAAAAGGAACAAGGAGAGAGAATTACTGGTGGAGGGGGAAGGAAATGTGGGGATGCAGGTCAGAAAGCAGGTGCAGGAGAGGCAGGGAGGAGCCTGGTGGGGAAGAAGAGGACTGGAAGCCTGGGGTAGAGGGCAGTGAGGGTGAGCAAGACCATCATTATTTTATTAGTTCTTAAATAGATCCTGAGAATTTCTCTGGAGCCCAGAGTGACAAGCACATGTGACAGCAGCAGTTTCCATGGCAGCTGCCTCCCTAGCTGGGTTTCCTGGAGATGGTGCTCATTGGTGCTCTGGGGGACGCCCCTTTCCCTCCTCCCACTCACTTCACCACCCTTTGATGTAGAGCGGACACCGGGAGGTACGTACACATCTCCCATGGATGTGGCCTAGGTCTTCTACTGCTCAGGCACGCTGCCAGCATTTCCCGACCTCTGCAGTGAGCACCAGGCTGGGCACTTCAGGGGAAATAGTGATGACCTAGATGGGGACCCTCTCCTTATTGGCTCACAGAGGGGAAGATAATGCCACCACTTCCCAAGAGCCCACTATGTGCCTGGGGAACTTTGTGTACACTATCTCTAAATCCTTTCACCTGCTCTGTAAGGTAATACCATTGTCCCATATTAGAGATGAGAAAGCTGAGACTGAGGGAAATTAAATAAATTACTTGTCTAAGATCACATGATGGGTAAGTGGTTGAGCTGGGATTTGCCCCAGGTCTGTCTCACACTAAAGTCCATAATTTTTGCGTTGTGTTTCTCAATTCCATTCTTAGGATATGAAAAGAAATAATAAGGCATAGAGGGAGCAGGCCCTTGGGGGAGTGTAAGGTAAAGAGCTGTGAAAGAGGCCAACTCCAGCTGGAAAGGGTAACCTAGGGAAAGTGTTGTGAAGGAGGCAATGATTGACCTGAGCCTTGCAGGGCTGGGGTTATTGACCATATGGAGATAATGGAAGAGATGGGGCTGGTGGCTGAGCACTTCAGATGGCTGGGGAAATGGCAGTTCAGAAGGAGGAAGGGCTCTGGTGAGTAGCTGGCATGGGTAGCCAGAGTAGAACAAATTTTTTCCAAGTCAGATAGATATAGTTTTAAATCCTGATTCCATCACTGGCAAGTTCCCTAAGGTCCCTGAGCTTGAATAACCACATTAGTAAAAGAGGGCATCATGATTATACCTTTCAAGGTTGTGGCAAAAATGACATTGGGTAGGTCTTCATAGCTGTACCAGATAGAATGTTGGGTTTTTTGTTTTTTTTTTTAATGGAAGAATATGAAACTGAAAGGTAGGCATGGCCAGATGAGGGCAGGCTGTGAAAACCATGTCAAAGAATTTTGACTTTGTGGTATTTAAAAGCCAAGAGGATCCAGGGAAGGATTTTAATTAGGGGAATGATCTGTCAGTTTTGTTAGATGAAGGATACTATAGGATGGCTGCCTCACTAGTGAGAGAAAGGATTGGAAAGAGAGTAATTAGAGGCAGATCAGTGACACAGAAAAGAGGTGAGTATGATCTGGATAGAAGGAAATGAACAGACTCAAGATATGTTTAGAAAGAATTAACTGAACTATAGTTCTTATTTATTTATTTTATTTTAGAGACTCATTTTTAGGGTCTCTCTCTTTCACCCAGGCTGGAGTGCAAAGGCGCAATCACAGCTCATTGTAACCTCAAATTCCTGGGCTCAAGTGATCCTCCTGCCTCAGCCTCCTGAGTAGCTGAAACTACAAGTGCCCACCACCACACCTGTATAACTTTTTTTGTATAGTTTGATTGTATGTGAGGACCCATGGAGAGGATAGCATGTTGGCTGACACATGGGTCCACATTTTAGGAATAGGGGAAGTTGGGAGTTTGGGAGTTTGGAGGTACAGAGAAGTCCCTGGAGGCAAGAATCTAGGAGAATGAAAACAGAGTTGGGGAGAGTAGTGCTCCCCAGGGCTCTGAGCCTTGGTTGTGGAAGACACCTAGGACTTAGGTATGTTATGTGTGGCTGGAGGAGAAAGTCTACATGAGCTTCCTGGTCACTCTGCCCTGCATTACCCCTTCCTCAGGCAGAGGATAAATGTGATCTAATCAGGATTCTTCTCTGAGGAAAAGAGAACTCTGCCTCCTGGGCCAAGAACCCATCATGGGACTTCAGGTGATCCCTGGGTGAGCACCTGTTTCCTTGGGTTTTTCAGGTAGAGCCAGGCTCATTTCTTCAGAGCCTAGCTCTGGAGGGAAATCAAGACAGAGAATGTAAAAAAGAACAGGTGTTGACCTGTTCTAGGCAATGGATTTGGGCAGGTCAGAGGCAGCTCAGACATTCACAAGGTCTTGTTCCTTCTGACCAGGAGGCAGAAGAGAAACCAAGCCCTACCTCAGCTTTCTGCTCAACTTGACTAAAAGTCCTGCCTTTGGGCTCAGCATTGCTTTCTTCAAACTCTTCTGTCCTGATGCCAACTATTCCCTCCACTCAGCGCTCACATCCTCAGCACTCTCTGCTCCATGGGAAGAGAGTGCTCTGCTGGGACTGGGGGAGGTATCATGAGGTACAAGGAAGAGTGGGTCAGAAGAAAAGCAAACCTGATCATTTGTAGCACTAATTCTCTAATTCAATCCAGTATCAAGTCCCATTAGTTCAAGAACCTACATGGCTATCCTAAATAGCTCTCCAATCCATCCTCTTCTCCCATTCCTGCCCTATTTCTGGCTCTAGGCCAGATCATTATTCACCTGCACTCAACCACAGTCATTTTGCCTCCCGTACTCTCCAACCCAACCTTCACACTGCAGCCAAGGTGGTCTTTTAAAACCAGTCTCTGACTCGTCCCTGTCTAAAATCCCCCCATATTTTCCCATTATAGGTCTCCTGATAAAGCCCCAAATCCCAAGACTGGTGGCCGAAGTGTGAGTCTTTCTTGCCTTCTCTGCTGCCCAACATGTGCAATACTCTCCACTCACATGGAGCCTCAGCCATCTGCTGGACACCTTCCCTGCTGGTTTTCACATTATCTCTAGAATTCCAGAAATGGCCTTGGTCTCTAGGCCTCAAATATGATGAGATGTGATCATGATTCAGTTCAGCTAGCATCTCTCTCCCCACTCCTGCTGTCTCTTTTACATGCTCAGATATAAGCAGGAAGGAGCAGTGAAGCTCCTTCCTGGGCTGGAAGCTTCTTGAGAGCAAAGACTGAGACTCATCCACTGAGTGGTTGCTAGCACACACAGTGACTTTGCATGAATTACAAAATGGCACTCCCCCAACACTGGGGATAAATTAGAAAATGTGTGTCCTTTCCTCTGAACGGACACAGCACCCAAATGTGCTTGGCTTGGTCAATAGACCATGACTAGATTTTGGCTCCTATTTGCCCTCTATATCCAAGCTGTTTTGTGCAGGGCAAAAGCAAATATGCTCCTCTACTGCCTCCTTCACAATATTTGAACGGATAGCTTCCTAAAGCAAAGGAGGTCATAAACAGAAAGGCAGACAAAGAAGGGGACACCCTCTGAAGTGGAACTGAAGTTGGGCCTCACCCTCTTCAGGTGGATTCTGGAGCCTAAAATGAGGCTAAAAGAAGTAGCTCCAGGTTCATGGGGAAGAGGCTGCAGGAGATGGGAGCCAGGTGGGACAGAGCCCTAGGTTTGAAGGAAGCCCAAGTAAGATGCTAAGCTTTGATAGGTGATGGAAATTGGCAGGAGCAAGTGGAGAGGGGCCAAGAGGTGGTCTCAGTCCATCAGATCCCATGAAATTTCCCCTGGTTTCCAGGCTTTCTCTTTGGCAGTTGACCCAGCCTTTCCTGGTACCATGGTGGCAGTCCTGCCTGACTATGACAGGAGCTTAGACTGAAATCTTGTCCCTGCTTCTCCAACAGGTGGCAGCTGTGCTCAGAACCCAGAGCCTGCAGGAGGGCACCCTCCTCCTTCCCTTGCTGCTAGGCCTAAGGCCAGATGACTAAAGTTGTACTGCCCCCGGCAGGCCCAGAGCAAAGACTGATGGCACGGACATTGTTAGGGCTGGCCAACGCAGCCATTGATTTTCATTTATGGGAATAATTAAATATTAATTTTCATTTTATTAACCTGGAGAGGGTGAATAAAGACAATCCTGGTGGTAGCAGAGGAAGTTAGGCCCCATTGGAGTCTGAAGATGGAAAGGTGGGAGTGGGAAGATGTTCTCAGTCATCATTCTCTCCAGACCTGAGACCTCTCTCTGTCACAAAGTTGGCTCAGATACCAGTGCAGTTGTTAAGTGAAAGAGCTCTGGAGTCAGATTATATGGGCTCAAAGTCCAGGTCTTCCCATTAGTAGCTATGTGACCTTGGGCAAGTCATTTGATTTTCATGTCTCATCTGTAAACTAGTAATGCCAATAACCACAACAATACCTCCTCACAGAGGATTAAGTGACTTAGTACATGTAAAATGCTAGGAACACTGGTACAAATAAATGTTAGTTACTACTATGTTGCTTTTCTAGCCAGAAACTCTCCCGGTACTCTAGGTCTTCATAGCCCTTCATAGCCCTCTCAGCATCACAGAGCTTCCCAGGTATCCCTCATCTAGTGGAGTCCTGTGGTTTATGGAAGAGAGGATTTTTTTCTCCCAAAGTTCATCTAAAAATTTTTTTTTGTGCCTCTTATTTGCTTTCTGTAAAAAGCCCAATCTCCTCAGGCTGGGGTTCAAAGTTTCCTATTCAACTTGTGCTCTCTATAGATCTCCCCAGTGTGCCTTGTGCTCACATGGGCCTCCCACATAGTCCCAGCCCCGTTTCACATTCACCTACTCCTTCTGTCTCTGCACCTTTCCCGTGCTGTTTCTCACATGGAACGTTACAGCTGTCTCATTGACTTTGCTCCCGTGGTTAGATGAATGACTTCTGCTACTACTCCTACTGATGCTGCTGTTACTTGTTACTACTACCACTAGCTAGTAGCACATTGAGTGCTTATGGCTGCCAAGAAGAGTACTAAGGACTTTACATGACTTAGCTCATTTAATTATTTTAAAAACCCTGAGTTCAACTTTACAGATGAGGAAACTAAGGCTTGAGGTAAAGACTTGTCCAAGGTTGCAGAGCTAATGTGTGGTGAAGCCTAGATCCACACCTAGGTCTGTCAGACTCTAGAGCCTGCATGTACAGTAATGGTGGTAAGTTGATGTCACTTTGCACTGAGTCCCCAAGAGTAAGGTTTAAGTTGTTTCAGTTACTAAGATTGGTTCTAAAATTTGATACCCCATCAACAGCTTGATCCCCTCTTGGCAAAGCTAATTCCATTGCTGGGGTGCTCCAATTCAGAGAAGTAACTTCTTTACACTGATCTGAAATCCCTGTCTGTTCTTTAATATTCACTGATCCTGATCCTGCCTTCTGGGGCCACTCATAGAAAATCAGATCCCTCTTCAGAATCTGAAGGCAGTTACCTGCATCCCAACAGTAATACTTATTGGGATCTTACTCTGTCCAAGATACTTGCTAAGCCTCAATTAATCCTCACTACAGTCCAATGAGTTAGGTGTTAGTATAACCTACTTCTTATAGATCAAGGAAATTAAAGGTCAAGAATCTGATTAATGTATCCAGAGACATAGAAATGAAACTGATAAATAGCAGAGCTTGGATTTAAATCCAGTACTATGAGACTCAACAACCAGTATTCTCAATTATTATGTTATTATTAAGGAGTGGTTTCAGGTGTCATTTGTCACTGGATAGGGAGTTTTGCGGGACTCCCTATGAAAGTCCCACTAAAACTCTCTTCTCTAGTTAAATACCCCTAATTCCTTCACCCTATAATTCCATGATTTATTTTGTATCTTTACATCAACTTGGTCTCTTTTTGGCAGACAAATGATTCTTTTAAATCTGCAGCTTAGAACTGGACATAGTCCTGAGTTTGGCTTGCCTGTGGTATTTGAATTGTGCTCTGTTCTAGACATAACACTCCATGGACAAGAGAAAAACTAGCATGACTCACTCTTGGTAAACCCATGCTAGTTCCTAACAATCACTATTTCATTCTACTACTTGGTCAGTGGGTCCCACTTTTCCTTTTGTTCCGTGATTATCCACTAGCCAAGACCAGCCCAGGGACCACTGGTGCCTATAAACCTTGCTGCCCATAGATGTAGGTCTCCCCTAATTTTAGTCAACTGTTTGCAGTGTAGAAGGAAGACAATCTTGGTAAGTTAAGGTACTTCCCCCCAAAAAACTATTTTAGGAAGAGAACCAGAGGGAAGTACCATCAAGGACCCTAGGATTGGAGAAAATGGGGTGCTAGCCTAGTAGAGCCTTTACCGCATACAGGAGTGTGCATACACAATCACAACTGTGACAAATGACACCTGAAGCCATGATTTTTAACAAATTCTAGCTTATCCTACAATACTCCTAAAAGATGCCTCTGCTAAAAGATGAGGGAACATCCGGACCAAGGGTCTTAAGCCCATTTATTTGAGTCAGAAGATTGAGTGTAACTAAGAACTTGTAGCTTCTCGGGGCACAGCTGAGCCTTCTCTTAGAAAAATGACTCTGCCTCTCATTCTTGGTCCCAACCCAGCCCCCACATGCTGCTTTGGCATGCATATAGGGCACTGTCCCCAGTCTGAGGTAATTCCCACCCCCAACCCTGGAGGACTTACCCCTGGCAGGGTCTTCTGCTCGTGCAGCGCACTCTGAGCCTTGAGAGCAGAGTCCCGGGCGCAGTAGGTGAGGAAGGCACAGCCTGAAGAGGAAGAGGCTGGCTCAGGGGGTTTCCTGAAACCCCCAAGTACTCTTCTTTGAAAGACCCCATTAAGTTGCCAAACTTAAGGGCACACTTTCTTTTAAACAAGGACCCTATGTCTGAGAAGCCTTCTCTGCCTCCCACCTTCTCTGAAGGGAGGGGATTTATGTACCTTAGGACCTATGTCACAGGCTCTGGCTCCTTCCTTTGCTCCTGGCCTCCTGCCCAGGGAACATATGTACCCACACCCAGTATATGCTCATATAATCCCGTATCTCCCTTCCCACTCCAGCCATAAGTCTGTTTGGGCTTAAACCTCCTAAGCAGCTTTACTTTCATCCTTAACACAGACTCCCCCTTATGTTTTGGATTCAGACCATGGAGTCTCCTAGAATCAGCTTTAATTCCTTCTCAACTCAGTTTCAGATGGGTGGGGGCATGAGAAAGAGAAGGGTTGGGGGACAACTCCAGGGATCCAAACACACTCCCTTCCCTAAGTTTGAAGCTGTGGAATGGACTGATTTGAGGATTGGAAGATGGGACTGGTTTAAGGGCTTCCCTTAGGTAGGAGTTTCCAGGGACCTCCTAATCCCATTCAAGGAGATTGATCTATCAACCCTTCCCAGCGTTTCAAGATAGGACCTCTTAAAGGTTTATTGTACCCCAAATTTGGCTCTCTAAAAGGGCCAGCAGATATGGAGTGGAGAGGGGTCTTGGTTGAGGTAAAGGGTTAGGCTCCCTCTTTTTGTTCAGTCTTAGAACCGATAGGCTGTAAGGAAGCACTAAAGCAGGGATCTCACCAATTACACATTCATTCAGAAAATATGTATTGAACACTCATTATGGTGGGTTATTATGATGGGAATAGAATGGTAACAAGATGGACACATTCCCTGCCCTCATGATTAGATAACTCATCACGAGGGGCACATAAGTGAGTCCAAAGGCTTGGGGAATGTCTCAAAGAAAACTCTGAGTGCTTAAGAACAAGAACATTGAGTCCTCAAGAACCAGGTTTTAAAAAAGGTGGTGATTATTTCAGGCAGAGAGAATAGCATATATGAAGACTTGGTGTATTGGAGAAGTGGACAGAAGGGCTACCATGATTGGAAGCTGATGAATTGGGGCAGAGTGGTTAGTGAGATATGTGGGAATTAAGGCCTCAGTTAGATTTCCAACTTTTTCCAAAGAGCAACTGTGACATGATAAGATCTGTGTTTTCAGAAAGAGCCTTCTGAGTATAGGAGGGAGATGGACTGAAGGAGGAAAAAGTGGATGTGGGAATCCACAAGGAACTTGGTGCATTTTTCCACTTAGACCTCAGCAGGCTAGAAAGGAAAATGGGAACATTTTTTCTAGTGTCTTCTATGTGGCTGTCTCCCTTGAGATAGGTGGATTACCTGCCACTCACTGAGTTAAAGGGATCTTAGAGAACTCCTGAGTCAAACTCTTATCACATCAACAGAAAAATTGAAGCCCGGAGAGTGTCAGTGCAGGTTTGGAATTTCCTAACTCCCAGACTTCTATTCAAAGCATTGTTGTTGCCTTCCTCAATACCCAGCCACCAAAAGGAAAATGAATCATTCTAGTTTTTACATGTCACGGTTGTTGGGGAGAGAGTGGGGAAGATGTTGACTTAAGACCCTCTGCAATCATCTTGCAAGGCAACACTTCCCTTGGAGAGTTGCAGGTTGGTTTGGTAATAAATCACCAAACACCTGATTCCCCTTACATCCCTACTCTGTCTTTTGCCACCAAGTCATCATCTGACGTCAGAACTAGGGAGGGTTGCCTGTCTGAAAGGCTCAGGGGCCTAGTTTTTGCCTAAAGAAGCCTCCTCTGAACTTGGGATAGAGGATTAAAAGAACAAAAGGAAGGAAAGACAGAGAAGCATGATTTGAGGCACAGATGAATGAAAAAACAGTAAGAATTAAAGCTAAATGGAGAGAAAAAGGATGAGGGAAGAGTTCAAAGATTCTGATAGTGTTTGAGTAAGAAGAGTGAGAATTAAAGGTATTTTGTACACTTCCCTTATTGTAATAGATGACCTACAATGATTAGTTTTGTACTTACTGAAATAAATGTGTAGAAAATAACTTGCTATAGATGAATGGACAGACAGGCAACAGCTGAACTGCATTGGAAGATCTGGATGGTGTGATGTTGTTCTTTCATGCCTCCTTTTATGTAACCCTACTCCAAAGTGTAGAAGCTGTACCCCTACCCAGATTGCCCCAGCCCTTCTATGGGCATTTTCCTGAAGCCCCTACATTAATGTACCAAGGACCCCCCCCCAAAGGCCTCCAAGTTGAAAAGAAGTGGCAGTCTGATTCTAGCTGTCACCCCTTAAAATGTACTTTTAGCTATTAACCAAGGCCCACCACTTCTCTCTTATGAAGATCACGAAGGATAGTGACCCTTCCCCACCAAAAACATAAAACCACAGCAGTATGGTTGTGGTGAGAAGATAAAGGTGTTTCTCCTCAAATCATTTCTCCTTCTCTTGCCCATGTATGACATGTCACTATGGCTCTCTTACTCCAGCCTAGCTTGAACAGCCTTTCTTGCATGTAAACAAGCCTCCTCCCTCTCTCTACAGGAAGAAAGGGGTGTGGCTGGAGAGGATTGTGGTGCCTCTGTCTCTCTAGCAAGGGCAGGGAGAAGATCCCCTTCTGCATCTTCAGCCTGCCCTGACCTGAGAGTGCTCTGGTCTGGGACCAACCTTTGAGGGAGGGAAAGCAGGAGGCCATAAAGAGGATTGAGGAGGAGCAAAGAAGAGACGCAGGAACAGGGGGACTAGGTGGTGAAAGAAATGTAGATTCAGCGGAGGGAAGTCTAAGATGAAGGGGACAAAGGGAGGTGGGAGTTCCAGCTGAGGTCAGGGTTCTGGACTCTAATTAGAAAAGGTGGAGAGTGCTGTGATTCTGGCAAAGGAGAGATTGAGGTTATTGTCAAACATGTGAGGGGGCATTTGGAACTAAGAGCTTCTTGAGAGCTGAATTGGATTTTGTGAGTTAGACAGGCCAGGCTTCTGAAGAAGGAGAGAGTTTGGGACTGTGAGGCTTTAGGAGAGCACTGTGAGAGTCAAAAGAAGGCTTGGGGGTTGGCTGGATTTGGAGTCCAGAAGGAGAGGTGCAAGTTCAAGATATGGGTGTGGGTGGTTAGGCCTCGGTGAGGTGACACCAGAGGGAGGATTCTGGAATACTTGGGTCCAGGGTTTGGGAGTATTAAAGATCCAGATGGTGGAATAAGTTTACAAATTCCAGGATTTGGGATGTCTGATGGGAGGGAGGGTGGAGAGGTCCCACTGAAAGCTACTGTTGAGATGTGAGAGGTGGCGGGTAGGCATTTGGAGGTTAGAGTGGAGAACATGTTAGGAGACCAGAGTGATGATCAAAAGGGTGTCAGAGAGAAAATTCGGGGTGGAGGGCTCTGTGACCTGGGGAGCAGGTGGAGCTGATATTAGACTGGTGTTGGACTGGCTTTAGGTAGAGCTAGGGTTGGGGCCAGGCCACACTCTAATCAGATTGGGGCTGGGCTAGGCTGGGCTGACCCCGCGCACCTTTGTGGAGGCCGGTGAGCCGGTCCTTCAGCACCGTCAGCTCGTAGATGCGGCCGAACTCCTCGAACAGCGGCTTGAGGTCCTGCTCGTCCAAGCCCCGCGGGATCTGCCCCACGAAGAGCTTGATGGCGTCGTGGTCCTTCATGGGCACGGCGGGACCCGGGTTCAGCCCGCTCATACCGATGCCGCTGTCCGTGGTGCTGAAACCCAGGCGCGGGCCGGGGCCGGCGGGCTGCGCTGACCCTCCAGGCGCCGCGGCCATATCACCGCCCAGTCCGCCCTCCCGCCGGTCCCACCGGTCCTGCCTGTCCCGCCGTCCCCTCCCTGGACCGGTGGCGAGGGCCAGGGGAGGGGGCGGGGCCCGGGCGGCGAGGGCGGAGGGCTGCACAGGGGGCGGGGTCCGGGTGGAGGGGCGTAGAGGGGGTGGGGCGGGCTGGAAAGGGGCGGGGCCGGGGCGGGGCGGGCCCGGGCAGAGGTGGCGGGACGCTGGGGTCTGGCTCGAGGTCCGCGCTCAGAGCTCTCTGGGCTCCCGCCCGCGCTCTCCCGGAGCCAAGCCCCGAGCCCCAGCCCCAGTGCTTGATGACGTCAGGCAGCTGGCCGCCGACTCCACGCAAATGATTTGCATAATGAGGAAGCAGCGACCAATCAGAGTGGAAGGTGACTGGGCTCGGCCGGGGGCGGGAGGGGCGGCTGGGCTCACGCGCTCCTGCTCGCCATGGCAACCGGACCCTCGAATGCCCTGTGTGTGTTGAGTGTGTGCGGGCGTGGCCGTAGATCGCGCGTGTGCGCCTTGCGGTGCGTGAGGGGAAGTAGCTTCGTCATGCGCGATGGTGTCCGCAAGAGACGGAGCTAGTCCCCTCCTCACACACAGGCACACACAGGCACCCACACCTCCAATCGCTGGAGCATTTCCTGCGGGGGTGGATGGGGATTCCACTTCTCCGGTCCCACCACCAAAGCCCATCCCACCCGGCCCCATCACACATCTTTCTCCCTTCCTTATGTTTTCAACCACTTTCTTACCCCTGAGCTTCAAACACGTTTGTCTCCCTTGCAAACTAAAAAAGCAAGCATGCAAGCAAGCAACTAGGCAAGAATAAAACAAACAAAACCCTCTGAACGCGTCTTAAACACCGATTTCTCTTCAGAAGAGAAGGGAACTTAGCAGTAAGTACTCAGCACCCTTTACGCACCAGGTGGCAGGTTCACACCAAATCCTTGAGCTCATGAGTGTTATCTTCCTTTTTGGGGAATTAAAGCTGCGGTTCTGAGGGTCACGGAGGTTAGGGCCAGGCCCGCTTCTCATGTTTGCTGGGCCCAGGGCAAGGGAAAAAACGGAAATTGACATACCATGTGTCAATTGACATACCATACTTAAAAGATACAATGCAGTTACAGATTGTTAAATATATCTGCTCCTTATTTCCACAAATACACGTTCAGAATAACGTGAAAAATGAAAACTATATGTAAAGCTATGGTTTTTATATGACTGGAAGTTGGCAAAATATCAGAGCTGATGGAATTCTATTACTCTTGCACATGTTTACGTATTCTCTTGATGGGCCAGTGATGTTTGGACAGAATAGTAATATAATAGAAATAAATAATTCATGTTAAACATTTATTCCATGAAATTTTTTCTTTCCTCTTTGAGTAAAATTGCTAATAATATTGTTTTAATAGCGACTTTAACACAACCCATTTCCCTTCTAAGAAATTGTTCAAGAGCAGCAGTAGAAACTGGAATCATCAAAAAAATCTTAAAGGAATATTCAAATTCAGAAACAAATCATAATTTTAAAACATTATTTTTATCCCTTAATAAAAAGTTACTCCTTTAATTAGTTGATTAGGTAATGGGTTACTGAAAAATTCTGTTCTTTTTTTTTGTTCTTGTTTTTGTTTTTTTCATTTGTTCTTTTTTTTATTATTTCCTTAAGACTTCTGGTCAACCAATGGATTATTTACAAATGTGTTGTTAGTTTCCAGATGTTTGGAGATTTGTCTGTTATCTCTTATTGTATTTCTAGTTTGAGTCAATGAAGGTCAGAGCATACTGTGTATGATTTCAATTCTTTTACATGTGTTGAGGTTTATTTTGTTACTCTCAGAATATGATCTATCTTGATAAACAGTTCATTGATGTTTGAAAAAATGTGTTTTCTGCTGTTGTTGGGTGTTTTATAAATGCACATTACTTTCTGTTGGTAAATGGCATTGAGTTTTCAAATGCTGATTGATCAATGCTTGCTGATTTTATGTCTAGATGTTTTATCAATTGCTGAGAGAAGGATTTTGATGTCAAACTGTTATTGTGACTTTGTCTATTTCTCCTATTAGTTTTTGCCTTATTTTGTAGCACTGTTTTGAGGGGCTTATACATTTAAAATTATGACGTCTTCTTGGATGATGATCCTTTATCATTACGTAATGTCACTCTCTGTTCTTGGTAAACTTCTTGCTCTGACAACTATCTGATATTAGGTTGGTGTAATAGTAATTGAGGTTTTGGACTATGAATTTTAAATCACTATAACTAGGCTCAAACATATATTTATTAATCAAAACAGGAAAAACCATTACAATCAACACATTGTTGCCAATGAGAAATGTTTGTTTCTTCTTGTGGTTTGAAAGTCCGTGCATCATTTGAAATTCAATAAACCTGGAAAGCATTTTTTGCATCCTGCTGATTGTGGGAGGGTTTTCTCTGCAAAAAGTTGTTGAGATGCCTGAAAAAGTGATAGCAAATTGGTGGGAGGTTGGGTGAATATGGAGGTTGATGTAAACCTTTGAAGCCCAATTCATTCAACTTCTGAAGTGTTGGTTGCATAACATGCAGTTGGGTGGTGTTGTGGATAAGAATTGGGCCCTTTCTGTTGACCACTATCAACTGCAGGCATTCCAGTTTTCACTGGATCTCATTGATTTGCTCAGCATACTTCTCAGATGTAATGGTTTCACTGGGATTCAGAAAGCTGTAGTGGATTAGACTGGCAGCAGACCAGCAGGAGACCACAAATAGTGACCACGACCTTTTTGTGGTGCAAGTTTGGCCTTGGGAAGTGCTTTGATGCTTCCTTTGGAAGAAGTGCAGTGGAGGTCCAACTACTGAGCTGGTCATTGCCATTGTATAAAATCTACTTTTTGTCACATGTCACAGTCTGTTTGAGAAATGGTTCATTGTTCTAGTATAGAATAAGAGAAGATGACACTTGAAAAGAATGATTGCTTTGACTTTTGGTCAGCTCAAGAGGCACCACTTGTCAAGTGTTTTCCACTTTTCCAATTTGCTTCAAATGCTGAACAATGGTAGAAGGTTGACCTTGAGTTCTCCAGCAACTTCTCATGTAGTTGTCAGAGGATCAGCTTCAATGATTGTTCTTAATTGGTCATTGTCAAGTTGTGATGGCTGGCCACTATGCTCCTCATCTTCAAAACTCTCATTTCCTTTGCAAAACTTCTTGAACTATCACTACACTATACATTCCTTAGCAGTTCCTGGGCCAAATGTATTGTTGATGTTGTAATTTGTCTCTACTGCTTTACCACACATTTTGAACTTGAATAAGAAAATCAGGTTAGGCACCCATAGCACAGAGGTTACAGTGCCAGTCACATGCACTGAGGCTGGTGGGTTCAAACCCAGTCTGGGTCAACCAAACAGCAATGACAACCAGAACAACAAAAAAATGACCTGGCGTTGTGGTGGGCACCTAAAGTTCCAGCTACTTGGGAGAATGAGGCAAGAGAATTGCTTAAGCCCAAGAGTTTGAGGTTGCTGTAAGCTGTGACATCACAGCACCCTGCTGAGGGCAACATAGTGAGACTCTGTCTCAAAAAAAAACAAAAAAAGAAAAGCACTTGAATTTTCTTTTTGTCTAACATCTTTTTCATAATCCAAAATAAATATAAAATAAACAGCAAGTAATAAGTCATTAGCCATAAGCATAAATCAAGAAATGCACATTAAAATGATGTATAATATAACCACATTTATTTAAGAATGTATTTCAGTATCAAATGGACAATTTCAATAAGGCAAAAAACACAGTTACTTTTGCACCAACCACTTGTGCTTTCTATTGATTAATGTTTGCAGAGTATATCTTTTTCTATGCTTTTACTTTCAGCCTACTTATATACATATATTTAAAGTAGGTTTCAGTTGGGCACAATGGTTCCTGCCTGTAATTCTAGGACTCTGGGAGACGGGTGGATTGCTGGAGCTCAAGATTTCAATAGCAGTTTGACCTTGGGTAAGCCTAAGACCTTGTCTCTACTAAATAGAAAAAACTAGCCAGGTGTGGTGGCAGGTGCCTGTAGTTCCAGCTACTGGGGAGGTTGAGGCAAGAGGATCACTTGAGCCCAAGAGTTTGAGGTTGCCGTGAGCGATGATGACACTGCATCACTTTACCCAGGTGACAGAGTGAGGCTCAGTCTCAAAAAATAAAAATGGAAGTTTCTTGTAGACAGCATAGAGTTGTATCATTAAAAAATTCACTCCACTAATCTTTGTCTTTTTTTTTTTTTTTTTGAGACAGAGCCTCAAGCTGTTACCCTAGGTAGAGGGCTGTGGCATCACAGCTCACAGCAACCTCCAATACCTGGGCTCAATCGAGTCTCTTGCCTCCGCCTCCCAAGTAGCTGGGATTACAGGCGCCCGCCACAACGCCTGGCCATTTTTTGGTTGCAGCCATCATTGTTGTTTGGCGGGCCTAGGCTGGATTAGAAACTGCCAACTCAGGTGTACGTGGCTGGCGCCTTAGCCCATTGAGCCACAGGTGCCAAGCCCCAACCTTCCCTCTTCTTCACCTAATACATGGACTCAGTTGGCAAGTCCATGAGATCATTCACTGGCACCCATGATCCCCTGAAGGCCCATCGGGCACAGTGAGCAGGAAAATGGCAGAATCACCACCACAGAGAACGTGGTGTTTCTCTTTTCTTCACCTGATACACAGACTCAGTTGGCAAGTCCATGGGATCATTCACTGGCACCCATGATACCCTGAAGGCCCATTGGGCACAGTGAGCAGGAAAATGGCAGAATCACCACCACAGAGAACGTCATCACCACAGGCCAACATCGCTACTGCAGCAACATTACCACCACCACATGAACAAAAGGCATGTGTGACCTCCCCGCAGCTCATTTCTTCCCAGCCACCAACCTGGTGGGCCTAGAGGCCCATTTTCCAGATGAGAAATCTGACACAGAACCAAATTTAAAGAAGGGAGTCAAGACAGCTGGGAGTCAAGCAAAACACCTAATTCCACCAGATCCACCCACATTTGCAGAGAGGAGTTGAGATCTCGTCTCTAACGGGTCAAAATCTTAACTCTGAGAGGAGGATAAGACTAAAAGAACAAGAATCTACTTGGAAGGGCAAATTGTCCCCCAAGTATTCCTAGCAGGGATTAGGGATCTGGGTTCTTCCAAGGCTTTGGGGCTCAGTTGAAATAATCTAGAAGCAACAGAGAGGGCTTGTTGAAAAAACTTAAACAAACAAAGGCCATTGAGCCAGACTGAACCGGGACAAGCCTACAACATGCCGGCCATGACTTCCCACAGAAACACCTGCAGCCAGCGCCTCCCTCACACTGATGCCCCCGCCTCACCCCCCAGGAGTGCTGTGAGTCAGCAGGGCTGGGCCCCATCCAGACACCTGTAGGGAGGGCAGGCCCTGAAGCAAGAATGCCAAAGACCCATGTCTGAATATCCTGTGTGGCCAGAAATTTCCTCTGGAACTCTAGTGGCCGGGTACCTCACGGCGATGGAATTTTAGCCAGGAAGTGTGACTCCCTGGAGAGTTCTGTCTTCTGCAACACCCTGAGTGGCTCAAACCTCCTCTCCATCCAGAAGCCTGGACTCCTCCACTCCTAATCACCCAGGCTGGGAGGAAGCCTCTTGGTGAACAAGTGTCTTTTGTGCAAGTGCTCCTGCAGCAAGGATCCGCCTCCCCTCTGCAAGCCCCTGGCCACACGGTCCATCCCTGAGGTTAGGCTCAGTCATTAACGACCATCTCTACTAGGCAACGGGTTTTTTGTTGATCCCTCGAGATAGGGAGGAAGGAGAATAAGCCTTTCTCTTTCTTTTTTCCTGCCTTGGTTGCAGAAAAGAGAAGTTGGAACAAACAAGTTATGTAACATTGAGGGCAGTGGGGGATGGGGGAGTGTGGTCCCTCCTGGGGACAGTTTCTTAAGTTGTGGTACTGCTGGAAGGGCCAAGAGGATGACAGTACCCACCCCCACCTCTAGCCAAGTGACAAAACTCTTCATGGGACAAAAAGGCAAATGCAAGAACTTCCTGGCAGGCTAGAAAGCCAGCCTCCCCCTACCCCTTGGCAGCCCCATTAGTCTCCCCAAAATGGCAAGGGACTGGCTCAATCCCACAGAACAGAGGCAACTTCCCACCTGCCAGGCTCCAAGCCTCAGAGACCAGGAAAACTTTCCACACCCCCATCCATTTCTCCCATTCTTCCTCCCGGCCATGTTTTTTAAACGTTTATTCCCTCCATACTGCACATGTTCCAGGCACATGAGACAGCACAAGAAACAGACTCTGTCTTCAAGGCACTTCCACAAAGGAACACACCAAACAATGTTAAGTGGTGACTGGCACGTTCAAGGATAAACATGCACAATTGGGCCTAGCACTCTGGGAGACCGAAAGCAGGAGGATCTCTTAAACTCAGGAGCTTAAGACCAGGTTGAACAAGAGTAAGACCCCATCTCTACTAAAAATAGAAAAAATTAGCTGCACACAATAGCTCACACCTATAGTCCTAGTACTCTGGAGACTGAGGTGGGTGGACTGCTTGAGCTCAGAAGTTCGAGACCAGCCTGAGCAAGAGCAGAACCCAATCTCTAAAAATAGCCAGGCACTGTGAAAGGATCTGTAGTTCCAGCTACTCAGGGGGTTAACGCAAGAGGATCATTTGAGCTCAGGAGTTTGGAGTTGCTGGTAAGCTATAAAGCCAGGGCACACTACCAGGGCAACAAAGTGAGACTCTGTCTCAAACAAAAAAAAAAAGAAAGAAAGAAAGAAAAAGAAAAAGAAAACTGGGCAGCGCCTGTGGCTCATTGAGTAGGGTGCTGGCCCCATATACCGAAGGTGGCGGGTTCAAACCCGGCCTCAGCCGAATTGCAAAAACAGAAAAATAGCCGGGCATTATGGCGGGCACCTGTAGTCCCAGCTACTCGAGAGGCTGAAATAAGAGAATAGCCTAAGCCCAGGAGTTGGAGGTTGCTGTGAGCTGTGTGACGTCACAGCACTCTACTGCGGTCGATAAAGTGAGACTCTGTCTCTACAAAAAAAAAAGAAGAACTATATCTGGGCATTGTGGTAGGAGGATCACTTGAACCCATGAGTTTGAGGTTGTTGTGAGCTAAACTGATACCACGACACTCTAGCCTTAGCAATAGAGTAAGACTCTGTTTAAAAAATAATAATATGGGGCGGCTCCTGTGGCTCAGCGAGTAGGGTGCCGGCCCCATATACCGAAGGTGGCGGGTTCAAGCCCGGCCTCGGCCGAACTGCAAAACAAAAAAATAGCCGGGCGCTGTGGCGGGTGCCTGTAGTCCCAGCTACTCGGGAGGCTGAGGCAAGAGA
>CAUYON010141422.1:0-18580 GCA_963573935.1 Arctocebus calabarensis
TTTTTTTTTGAGACAGAGCCTCAAGCTGTCACCCTGGATAGAGTGCTGTAGCATCACAGCTCACAGCAACCTCCAATTCCTGGGCTCAAGCGAGTCTCTTGCCTCTGCCTCCCAAGTAGCTGGGACTACAGGTGCCTGCCATTTTTTTGGTTGCAGCCGTCATTGTTGTTTGGCGTGCCCGGGCTGGATTTGAACCCCCCAGCTCAGGTGTACGTGGCTGGCGTCTTAGCCTGCTGAGCCACAGGCACCGAGCCTGGGTGCCTCATATTTTTATATAATATGTTTCTATATTTATTTCTCAATTGGTGTCATACTCAGAGGACATTACACTACATGGCAATTATCTATCCCCCAGGAGAGAGCTACAGAGATAAGATTATAGCAGCACAGACAGTGCAACCAGAACAGTCCTCACAAAATGGTGAGCTCCCTCCCTGATGTACAGAACTGACTCTGAGTTCAGGAAAGTCAGTGTAAGAATGGCACAGAAGAAGGGAAGAGAGAAGGTACCCAGGAAGAACTCTGCCGAGGGAAAACCCAGTGTGTTCATGGATTTCCCAGACAAGCCCCTGACCTTGACACTCATCTAGGGATGTTGTTCCAGGTGTAAAGTCAGTGGCCATAACAAAACAGAAACTCAGGCTGAAGGCCACAATCCAAGATGGGGCAAAGAGACATTTCTCCTATTTGGATATATACTTTCTTTTTTGTATTACTATAGAAATATAAGGATGTATATTTTTATCACTATTTTGTTGTTGTGCCCAGGGGTTCTCAAGCCTCATGGAATTAGAGAGCAGCAAAGTCACACAGAAGAGAGGGCCCTGGGCAGGGCTATCTTGTCACATGGATTGTGACGCCACATAAGCACAGGTGGGACTTTCTCCAGGGACTCCTGGAGAGCACAGCACCAACACGTTAATTATGTGTTTCTCAGTCAAGCACTTGGACACATACACTGCCTTAAACTGATTTCTAATTTTCAAATATAGATAAATTTTAAATGCAACTCTGATGGCTGACTGCTGTGAATGGATATAGCCAGAATGACCAGAACTGTGTTCATTGGGGCTCTCCCTAAAGAACAGAAGCAACAGGGGTGGGAGGGATGGGGGGGAGAGAGAGAGAGAGAGAAATTGGCTCATAGAATTGTGAAGTGGGCGAATCTGAAATCCTCAGGGGAGTCAGTAGGAAATAGTGGATGTTTCTGCTTGAGAGTGGAGGCCATCTGCGGGCAGAATTCTCCTCGGGGCAGCCTTGGCTTTCCTCTCAACTGATTAGATGAGGCCTACCTGCATTCAGTAACGTCATCTACTTAATTCATACTCTGGATTAAAATGTTAATCATGTCTACTGTAACAAGCTGCTAAACATACAGAGGTAGTCAACATCAGGAACTATGTTGTACTGAGAAGCAAGTGTGGTGCATGTCCGGTCTAACCTCCTTAGGTCAACTTAAGGAGGTGGTTATTGTAGGGAAGTGGTCAGTTATGGAGGTTCTACCATTATTAGAAAAGATTAACTGTCTCAAGAAGTCAAAGCCCCACAGGTTGACAGGTCCCAGAAAGCTGGGATGTGCAAAAGAGAAAAGAGGCTAAAGGAAATGTCTCTTTGCCAGGCTTCATGTACTGTCATGTCTGTGTCTTTCTCCTTTAATACAAAAACTGCCCAGGCTCATTGGCTTATGCATGTAATATTAGCACTTTGGGAGGCTGAGTCAGGAGGATCTCTTGAGGTGAGAAGTTCAAGTCCAGCCTGGGCAACATAGAAAGGCTCCATCTCTTCACAATAAATAAATAAATAATAAAAAATAAATAAAATTAGCTGGGCATAGTGACACACACATGTAGTCCCAGCTACTTGAGAAGCTGAGTTGGAGGGTTGCTTAAGCCCTGAAGTTTGAGGCTACTGTGAGCTACGATCATGTCACTTCACTCCAGCCTGGGGGAAAGAGCCAGAGCCTGCCTCTAATGAAAATAAAATAAGAAAACAACAGGGCTGGAAATGTGAGAGATGCTGGACCAGAAACCCTGAAATAAATGAGGTTTGTGCCACCATGGCAAGTGACACAGACTATCCTGTTCCTGCCCCATGCTTTGGACATGTACCCTAAGTTGCTTCCTGCCCTGCTGCAACTAGGTTCTTTGGTCCCATCCCCAGTCCCTCATCCCTTTGTCCCAAGCCTCACTCAGTCCCCTAACCCAGCATTCTCCATGGAAACTCCTCTGTGCCCATCTCCAACAGCCCAGGACACTGCCCTTGCCTGTCCATGAACTGGCCACTGTGAACCTAATCTCCAAAGAGCCATTGGGACCCAGGTACTGTGTACACAATTACCAGGATGGCTTCATCATTCCCACCATTCCTTGACCAATGTGAATCCTGGTGCACATTACCCGAGGCCCATGCTCTGGCTTCACCAGTCTTGTGCTTACCTCTGAGCCTAGGCATCAGGCATTTGAGCTTAGACTGCAGGCTCCCCAGGCCTGAAATGTCCACCTCTATCACCCTGGATCTTTCTCCATCCAACCTGGGAAGCCAAAAAGGTCCTGGATCAAGATGAAGCTTGCCATGCACTTGCAAAGATGCAGGAGGAAGTCAGTGGGAAGGTAGCCTGCACATCTGCAGCCTAGACTGGGCTTCCCTGTGCCTTTGTCCCTGTCCCAGATAAGGGGACCAGCTCCACTGAGAGACTTTCCCCCTCAGCCAGCTAGGTTTGCAGTAGAGTATTTGCTTCGTGACCGATTTGCCTTTTTTGCCAAGGGCAGCAAGGAAGTCTAGAGAGATTCCAAAAGGGCAAGGCTGATGAGCTGCCAAGGTCATTCATCCTGAGGGCAACTGATCAGTCCAGGATAACTGATCCTCAGATTTTGAGGAATTCTAAGCCCTGTGGAGTTCCATTCTGCTGGAGTCCCCTCTGGCTGACTTCGTAGCCTTCTTCAAGAGTGTACGTAGATGCCATCAGCCAGGTCTTCCCTAACCTCCCCTCTCTAAATATCCTCCTTCCTCTGTGTATTTTCACAGCATTTCCCACCATATAATAGTTTACTAATGAGCATAAAGAACTGAATATTGATTGATGATTCCACCCTATAGAATGACAACCCAAAGTAAGTGGCACATAAAGATCTCAATCAATGGAGGTTTATTAAGCCAAAGTTTGAGGACTTCCTAGGAAAAACAGAAGCCACAGAGACAACCATGGCCTGTATTCCAAGGAGGGACATGGGAACTTGACATTTAAGGGGAAGGAGCATAGAAAAAGAAAAAAGAGGAGAGGGTGGGCAGTGAGGGAAATGGTTACAATCTCCTGAGGCTTTATTTAGGGCCCAGAAAATCTACATTTTACATAATTTAAAGTGGGTGTTCCAAGAGCAAAAGGGAATAAAGGAAGAATCAGGTAAGCAGATGTCCCCAGGTAGGTGGAAGAGTGCTGGGTCAGGCCACTGTCCCCCACCAGGGGAGAGAAACTTGTAATCGACATTATTAGTGTGGAATGAAATACACTTTCATTTCAGGAGCTAGACATAGCCCGCAGATCCAAAAGTTGCTATAAAGGAGACTAGGCAGGTACCAAGTAAAACACAGGGCCTGGAAAAGTACCCAGCATTTTCTTGCCTTGAAACGACCAGCACAAACTGACCCTGACTGCTTTGGAGCTGCTGTGGCTGTCCTGTAGAGCCCCTTAGCTCACTGTGATACTAAAGCCCCCACCTAGTGGGAAATTGAAATATCATTGGCATAATGTGCCCTACATGACAGCCTGTGATACTGGCATTGCATCTGTATGATTTGTGTCACTGTGAATAAGCAAAGAAACAATACACACACTTTGCATAACTCCTCTGGAAGAGATTTAAAGTCACACCACAGGGTGGGGAGGTGCAGATTTTGTCTGCAAAAGGTTTCTATCGGAAAATTCCTGTTCCAACCAAGTGCAAGTCCCCTAGTAAGTAACCTTTAACAAAGTCATATAACTGGCTGAGCCAGACTTGTCAGAGACATTCTTTGACTTCAGCTTTCTCTCAGCTTGGGAAATGGTTTTTCTATCCCTGCCCTGCAAGGAATTTCCCTCTGAATGATCTGTGGGGCAGTCCTTGTAGAAGCCTGAGGTCTTTTACCTTTCCAGAGGATCAGGCTGATGTAGGATGTTAGCAACAGCCACTCATTTCAAAGGGAGTGTCACAGGACTCGGCCTCAAGGCTTGACCTTCACTTTTGCATAAGGACTTGGGAAGCATGTTAAGTCCGTCTGGATGTTCCCTGATCCCGCGGTTCCCAATGTGAAGAATGAATACTGAGTCAAGGCAATGGTGGAGTGATCCCAGAGGCAGAGCAATCCCACATGAACAGTTTATTGCAGAATAAAGAATGAAGCTGTACAAGGTGAACATGCAGAAGGAAGCTATGCAGAAGGACACAAAGTGAAAATACCTTCTTTGGAACTGGTCAGTCTCCAGGAATGGAGAAAGACACCAAAGTCTGATCACTCCCTGCCTTTTGTAGGTGTCAGCTGACTAGTCTGTCCTGCCTATCTGCTGCCAGGATTGGTTGGTGTTTTCAGCCCTGTGGGCTGATTGACAAGTTGGGGTTATCTGGTAAATCACATGATAGCTTACCTAACAGATTGGTTTTAAAAGAGTTTTTCCTGCTAGGCAAGAGTCTTCCCCAGAATTCTTCAGGAAAACTCCTCCCATGCTATGCTTATCAGGTGGTAGTGAGCTCTAGGTCAGTTACACCTTATTAGGAACTCCTTTTTGGGTATATTCCCGTTATGAAACAATAGTGAACTGCCATTTAGTTCCTGGATATAATTTGGTTGCTGCTCTGGACCCCTAGACATTTTCTTGCCACCTGTTAGCCCTCCACTGACATAACAGTCTTGAGATTTTTTTTTTACAAGAATAGGAGGGTGCAGTGGCTCATGCCTATGATCCCAGCACTGTGGGAGGCTGAGGAGGTAGAATTGCTTGAACTCTGGAGACTTGCCTGAGGGAGAGTGAGGTCCTGACTCCTAAAAAAAAAATGGAAAAACCCAGTTGGGTGCTGTGGTGAGAGCCTGTAATCCCAGCAGCTTCCAGAGGTTGAGGCAGTGGGATGCCCACAGCCTGAGTCTGAGGTTGCAGTGAGCTATGATGTCATTGCACTCTGCTCAGGGCATAGGGTGGGACTCTATCTCAACAAAAAAACAAAAAGAATATGAGCAGGACTCTTTTTTTTTTTTTTAATTTTGGGGATGTTTTGTTTGCTTCTCTATCTCTACAACCCCAGTAATGTTTGGCATGTAGACAATGCTTACTATAGGTACAAATGAAATGTCAGAGTCTTTCGTTATGATGTTGGCAGAGTTCACTTAGTTTATAGATGAGGAAATAAAGACCCAGAAAAATGGATCAATTTCTTAGTTATGTGGGTCAAAGTCAAGGTGGGACTCATTTGTGGTAAATACATAGTTGCCACGATGAAATAGGAGGTTATTGCCCACCTCCCGTTAGTGCCACCCTCTGGCAACTTCACCTTCCCAAAAGCCTTCAGGAAAAGGCTCTCTCTGGCCTCTGGTGACCACCAAACTACTCTCTATCTTCATGAGGTCTGGGAGTGGGGAACAGGGTATAAAGAGAGTTTGATTAATGAGTAAAAATATAAAGTCAAATAGAAGAAAGAATATCAAGCATTTGAGAAGTCAGTAGGGTAACTTAATCTAATGCAATAGTTTATTGTGAACTAATTTAAGTGTAATTCAAAATAGCTAGGAGAGAATAATTTCAATGTTCTCGGTGTAAAGAAAATCTTAATGTATAAGGTGAGGGATATCCCAATTGATCATTGGGATCAATGATCCCTGAGTGATCATTACATATTCTATGAATATATCAAAGCCATCATAGGTATGTTATGTGCACACTTATTATGTGTCAATTGTAAAAAGAATTAAGACTAATGTAAACTATGGTCTGAAGGATGATAATGGTGTGTCAGTGTAGGTTTACCAAATATAACAAACACATGCACAACTCTGGTGGGGGATGTTGATGATGGGGGAGATATTGCCAATTTGGGGCCCGAGGGGAGATCTCTGTGCCTTCTAATTATATTGTGTAGTGTAACTAAAACTGCTCTAAAAAATGCAAGTTCATTTTTTGAGAAAGATTAGGTTATCTCTGCCCACAGCCCACCAAGCCCTTCTCCAACCAAACTTCTAGGCCTTAGTCAAAGCACGGATAAGTTTACCAACTTCACTACATTGCTGTGAAGTGAGAGAACTCTATGAAGTTCCTTAGGAATTAATGAGTAGGGTTTATCAGGGTGTAGCATTAGATAAGGTCACCCAGGGCATCTTACCACCTCAAAGGCTGGTACACTAGAGGTTGGATGTGGCACACATGACATAACATAGCCAGGAAGGAGGGCTAAAGTTTAGGAGCAAGTGCCCAGCTCCTAAAATGACACTCAAGAAAGCGAGTAGAAAGGATTAAGGAAGGAAACAGTCAATATTAAAGACAATCATGATGATGGCAATAGCACACCCTCCCTGAGCGGTGGCTCTGCTGTGAACACTATTGAAGTGGTTGCTGCAGTGATCTTTCAAGACAGTGAAAACAACTCCAGAAGACGCACAACTCGGGATTCACAGCCAGGTTCCTCAGCCAGCTCCCGTTGGACATAGGGTTCAAGCTCAGATCTGTTTCCCAGAGGGAGACCAACAAGCCTGCCCAGAATCATGTAGTAAAGAATAACCCAGAGATCACTAAGAGATGGATGGTTTCACCACCTAGGTGCTAATTGGGCAGCCCCACAGCTGAGGTCCCCAGAGAACATTTCATCACTATTGTGTCTGAGAACACACAGAATAAAGCTGGGTTTAGGGCTTTGCCTCAGGGTTCCAGATGAGGATGACAGGAGACCTGCCCACCAGGCTGTGACTGGACTCTGTTCCCACTGGATGGCTTGCTGTCTCTGTTCCTTTTCCCTTCGTTCTCTTTTTCCAGAGATTCTCTGTTCTTTTTCCTTTAATCTTTCCAGAAGATATAGGTGATCAAAGCTATTGTGAATCCCACTGGAACAAAGATCAGACACATAGATACTATCCATGCTGTCAATGAAGGTCTTCTGAAGAAGAAACCTGAAGGTGAATCCATAAGTAAAGAATATTGGGGTGAGAGGTTCATTGCTCTTAGGACATATTCAGTAAGGGATTCATGGGCCAAAGGATGAAATGCTTACAAACTATTCTGAGGTAGTTTAGGAGGGAAACAGGTATTTGTATAGACGGTGCTCTGGTCTGAACGTTTGTGTCCTCCCAAATTCACAGGTGAAATCCTCATGCCCACGGTGATGGTGTTAGGAGTTGGGGGCTTTGGGCAGATGATTAGATCATGAATGGGATTAATGTCTTTAGAACAAGGGACACCAGAGGGCTCCCTTGCCCCTTCTGCCGTGTGAGAACACAGCAAAAAGGTGTCATCCTATGAACCAGGATGTGAGACCTCACTGGATACTGAATCTGCTACACTATGACATTGGACTTCCAGGAGATCAGACAGTTGGGTGTGGATATATGCATAGGAGACAGGTATGCACCTACCTGCAGATAGAGAGAAGTGATCAAAATAAATGTGGCAAAATGGTAAAAAAAAAAAAAAAAGTGGTGAATCTAGGGAAATTCAAAATTCTTTCAGATTTTTCTGTAAGTTTGACATTGTTGGGACTCAGAAAATAGTACCCCCAAATGGAGGCCTCAGGTCAACCTCAGAAGCAAAACTGCTTTCAGTCCCATCCTCCCCTGAGTATAACTACAGACATTGGAAACCTTCTTCTCCGAGGTGGGTCATAGAAACCAGAACCCATTTTCCCCAAATACAGCCATAAAACCTAAAAATATGACACTAACTTTCCCCTTGCCTTAATGTGTAAAAACCGGCCATAAAGCAATTCTGTCACCTACCTTATTTGACTTCAGGTCATGAGACCGTCATTCCTGAGAGAGAGCCCTACTCCAAACACAGAAGGAAGGATGCTGCTCAGAGAGGCCAAGAAGATTCCAGATAGACAGGCCCTGCTGTGCATCCCCCCTCTCAGCCTAGCAGTATCAGATCATACTATCTGTCCAATCATAGTTCTACACTCCTACCCATACTTTGCTGAGCTTAAGCGTAAAAACAGACAAGTTCCCCTGTATCTTTGGGTATTCATTCTGAAAGCTCCCATGTCATGGAAAACTATGATCAAATACATGTAGGTGCCTTTTCTCCTATGAATCTGGCTTTTATCATTGAGTTTAAGCAAACCTTCAGAGGTGAAGAGAAGTATTCCCTGGGACCCAACAATATCACTTACAAAGGTAAAAGTGGAAGTTTTGTATGAAAGTTAAATCTGAAAGCAAGCAAGATGTCCTCTATGCCCAAATAGATAAATACACTGTGGTCCATCCACAGAATGAAATATTATTCAGCACTAAAAATTAATGAGCTCTCAAGCCAAGAAAAGACATGGTAGAACCTGAAATGCAGATGATTAAGTGAGATGATGAAGTGAGATTAAGCCAACGTGAGAAGGATCCATACTGTGTGGTTCCAACTATAGGATGTTACAGAAAAGGGGAAATAGTGGAAGCCCTGGAGGAGAGGGAATGAACAAGTGGAGCACAGAGGACTTTGAAAACAGTGAAACTCCTAAGGGAGTATCCATAATGGTGGATACATGTCGTCATAAATGTATTCAAAGCCACAAAAATGCTCAACACCAAGAATGAGTCTTCATGTAAATCATGGACTCTGAGTGACACTGATATATCCATGTAGATTTCTACACACAGTAGAACACAGTGTCAACACTGTTCCCTCTAAGCTCAGCAAAGTATGGGTAGGAGTGTAGAAATATGATTGGACAGAAAGAAGGTTTCCAATGTCTGTAGTTATACTCAGGGGAGGATGGGACTGAGAGCAGTTTTGCTTCTGAGGTTGACCTGAGGCCTCCATTTGGGGGTACTATCATAGCTCACAGCAACCTCAAACTCTTGGGCTTAAGTGATTCTCTTGCCTCAGCCTCCCAAGTAGCCTCCCAAGGACTACAAGCACCTGCCACAATGCCCAGCTATTTCTTGTTGTTGTTGTAGTTGTCATTGCTGTTTTAGCAGGCCCAGGCCAAGTTCAAACCCAGCAGCCTCAGTGTATGTGGCCAGCGCCCTAACCACCGAGCTATGGGAGCCACACCATAAATTCTATTTTTTAAAAATATAGAAAGTTGGTATTGGTGTGCATCTTCCTTGTCCCACTGGAAAGCAAAGTTCTGCTGGGGGCTTTCTGCACCCCACCTCTGCTCTATCCCAGTAATAAGCAAACAAAATATGCAACTCCTGGACACTCCATCCATGATAAAAACAGGAACCTGCCACCTGTCCCTTCTTGCTATGACCCCACCACCACCACCAGTGTCGTCCTGAAGTCCCTGTGCCCTGTGGCTGGGAGAACAGAAGAACAGAACACTCACTGTGTAGGTTGTACTTGGCCACCTTCCTCTCAGGGAGGAGGGGGCTGGAGATGGAGCAGGAGATACTCTCCACAGTCCGGTCCTTAATGGTCACACTGGACACCACAGTCCAGAGGCCCGTGGTGTTGGAGGCTGGGAAGTGGGGCACAGAAACTATCGCCTTCCCCGTAGAGTCTGTCCACTCCAGCTGGGGCTCCGGGTACCAACCCTCTGAGGTGCACTTCGCCCTGACGCCTCCATCCTGGTCCGCCATTACTTGGATTGTGGGCTCAGAGCCCAACCCTGAATAAAACAAAGAGGTCCTGAGGATTTCAGCTAGGGATTAGTAATTGTTCCCAAACTGCTCACCATGGGTAATCTTAGTGTTGGTACCTAACAGAGCACCCCATTTTCCAGATAAAAGGGAACAGAAGGCAAAATGCACCGAAGAATGAATAAGTTCCCTGTGTCATGAAAATAGTAAATTTGGGGAACAGGACAAGACTCAAAGTGTCTAACTTCAAAGTACACACTCTGAATCACCCAGGAAAACTTCTGCCATATGCCAAAAACACACTTCTCTCTCTCTCTTCCTGTCTCTGTTTCTCTGTATATTTCCTTCTGTCTCTGTTTTTCTGTTTCTCTGTCTTTCTCTCTACCTGTCTCCCTACCTCTCTCTCTCTCTCTCTGTCCCTTAGTCCTTCTCATTCTCTCTCTGTTTCTCTCTCCTTCTCGTTCCCACTTTCTCCCTCACTCTTTCTCTGCCTCTCTTTGCTTTTCTGCCTATTTCTCATTCTCTCTCCTTGTCTCTTTCTGCCTCTGCTTCTCTCCCTCTTTCTGTCTCTATCACTCCACTCTCTCTCTCTTTTACTCTGTCTTATTCTCATCGTCTCTCATTCTCCCTATCTTCTTTCTCTGGTATTCTCTCTCCCCATTTCTCACTATCTCTGTCTCTGCCTCTGTCTTCTTCTGTCCCCCTCTCTGTCTTATTCCCTCTCTCTCTACCTTTTTCCACTTCAGTGGTGTAACACAGGCAAGGAAGATCAGAAAACACAGTCCCACATGCAGAACCACACTCCCCTGAGATAGAGACCCAGCCCCCATGCACCACAGCTGGGCAGATGGACATGCTGAGAGCTGTATGCCCAGAAATGTTCCCAGCCTTCAGCCCTCTGGGCCCTAGAGGCAAGGGTCTGACATTTTGCCCACCACCATCAGAGCCACTTGGGGTTGACCAGATGGGTAAATGTCTGGCCCTCACCTGCCACCTGCAGCTGCAGGGCAGCCTGGCCAGATGAATTGCCTTCCCTGAAGAGGCAACAGTATGTCCCATTATCAAATGTTGTGACATTGTGGATCCTCACAGCAGCCTTGCCCACAGTGATGTGGTCTGTCAGAAAGGTCGTCCTGTCCCGGTAGCTTGGCATCTGGTCCTCAGACAAGTCTTGTCCCTTTCTGTGCACCTGGACAGCCTGGGAGGTATTGCCCCGGTACCACCTCAACTCCATGTCCTTGGCACTGATGTTGGGTGACAGGCTACACCACAACTCAGCGATATCCCCTACTGTGGCCAGGATAGGTTTGTCAGGCCCAAGAACCTCGAAATCAGCATTCCCTTGTGGAGGCAGATCCAAAAGAAACAGGTTAAGGATGAGGAGGTCCCACTCCCCCCTGGTTGGTATATGCTAATCTCTTGCAGCTCAGGTGCCCTGGGATGGTTTCTGAGGAGTGTACCAAGGGTCCACATGAGGCAATCAGGGAGAACAGACTCCCAGGACCCCACAGCCACAGGACATAGGGACGGGGCCAATCTGAATTTCTGGACAGTGGTTCCTGGGGACAATCCCAGAATTGGCCTAATTTCAACATGATCATAAACAGCTTTCCTGAAGGACCTGAGTCCAGCGTGGTCAGGTCTGATGATCTCTGTTAGCCACAGAACTTTATCTGTATCCCCAGCTACTACATTTGGCCTGGTTGCTAGCTCTGGTGCTGTGTCTCCTCCCTGGGCCTCCTGGCAGCAGACGCATGATGGATCAGGGGGCTGTCCTTCCATAGGCCACATCATAGCTCTGTTCTATGCTGGGACCTTCTCTGTCTCAGCTCGGGCTCCCCATTGTGTTGGGTGGGAGGGGTTCTCCTACCAATTTTACAGAAACCAGCAGTCAGGAGATGCAGACAGGCCAGGGTGACAAAACAGGTGGATACAAAGGCATCTCCATGGTTAGTCTTTGCCATCTGCGCTATGTTCAGGGGAATAGGCAGGCCTGGATGTACCTCCGAATTTGCAGAGCCAGAGACACCATCAGGCAGCTAATATCACCAAGGAACAGCCACCTCGGAAGGAGAAGAAGTTCAATCACTCCCACTCCTAACAAGCTGTTAGCCCTAGAAACAGAGATCCACCAAGCCTTATCTGCTCTTGTTTTCATTCCCTTGGGATAAGGCTCCAGAATTCCACAAACACATTCCCGAGTGTGCTTGGTTTTGATTTTCTCACCTATTCATGTGGGAGTTATTAACCAGTCCCTCGCTGTTTGCTGTCATGACACACCACAATGCCAATGAAGAAATCCCAGACTCAGATGGAGCAAACCTGAGGTCAGTATCACATCGATGGATTCTCTTAACATCCTTTGTTTTCCTATTGTCCTCAGGAAGACTTTGTCAGTAGAGGGATAGGACACAAATCCTTGGCAGGGGTGGACATGCCCATATACTAATTAAGTTTCAGCATTTAATGTAACCTGGGCTTATCAAGTGAGTGTTTGGAAACAGGTGTGCTGACCTGGGGCAGTTCTATCCTCCACAGCCTCCTGGGGTGACATTTATATGTGTGTCATTAAGAAGTCCTGTTGGCAAAGGCACTTGTTTTATTCTGTTCTCACCTTCTAGGAAAGTCTTTGGGGTTGTCCTGCTTCTTGAGGACGGTGAGAGTATGCAGAAAGCAAAGAGTGCTCTCAAAATACAAAATACAGGAGGAGCATGGTGCTTCACACCTGTAATCCTAGCACTCTGGGAGGCTGAGAAGGTGGATTGTCTGAGCTCACAGGTTTGAAACCAGAGAGAAAGAGCGAGACCTTGTCTCTAAAAGTTGTGGACATTGTGGCAGGCACCTATAGTCCCAGCTACTTGGGAGGCTGAAGAAAAGGTACCACTTGAGCCCAAGAGTTTGAGGTTGCTGTGAGCTATGATGCCATGACACTCTATGGAGGATGACAAAGTGAGACTCTGTCTCAAAAAGAAAAAGAAAATATAGCCAGGTATGGTGGCTCACACCTATAATCCTAGCACTCTGAGAAGCTGAGGGTGGGAGAGATCTCTTCAATTCAGGAGTTGGAGATCAGTCTGAGCAAGAGTGAGATCCCCTCTCTACCAAAAATAAGAAAATTAGCTGGGCATTGTGGCCTGTGCCTGTAGTCCCAGCTACTTGGAAGGCTGAGGCGGGAGGACTTTGAGGTTGCTGTGAGCTACTGTGAGGCCACTACACTCTAGCCTAGGCAACAGAGTCAGACTCTAAAAAAAAAAAAATTAGAAAATACAGTGGAAGTTGGTGGTTCACACCTGTAATTCCAGCAATCTGGAAGGCTGTGGAGGGAGGATTGCTTGCAGCCAGGAGTTTGAGCCTAGCCTGTCTAGATCATAAGACCCCATTTCTGAAATATTACCTGGGTGCAGTGGTGCCCACGTGTAATCACAGCTACTTGGAAAAGTGTGAGAGGACGATGGCTTCAGCCCAAGCTGTTGAAGTTACAGTGATGTATGGTGACGCCACTGCACTCCAGCCTGGCCACAGAGCAAAACCCTGTGTCTAGAAAAATACAAAAAGTAGAAAATACTCACCCAGCACCGAAAGCAGCTGCAAGCTTCCTGGGGAACTTCCGGTGACTTGGAGGGATCAACTTAGTTCCCTGCCAACTCCAGGTGGGGGCATAATCCAAGTGATCTCCACTGCTTCTAGGAGGGAACAGAAAAGGGGAATCCGTAAACCTAGGACAAGAAGTTTCAGTCCCCCAGTTTCTGTAGATTTCCCCTTTTACTTTCCTTTTGAAAAACACCAATGGTGCTTTTTTATCATCTGCTGCACACACACCCCACAAAGTTTTCCTGAGGGGGTGTGATCAGAGATACTGAGCACGCTGAGGCTGGTAGCAAGAGATAAGGGGATGGACAGAGGTCAAGTGCATTGTCCCATGGAAGAGCAACCTCCAATACCAGAACAGAGCCACCACTGGGAGCTCAAGGGAGGACACTCAAGTCTCCAGGACTAGGATCCAGGCCAAATGCAGAAGCTGGGATGCAGATAAAGTTCCTCACCTATCTGGAGACTGTCAGACCTGGCCACACTGGACCCAGGTCCTTTGGGAAAGTTGTTTATGATCATGTTGAAATGAGTCTAACTCTAGTACTGTCTTTGGAGACTCTGTCTAGAAATTCACATCAGCCCCTTCCCCAGACTTCCCTGTGCCCCTGGCTATGGAGTCCTGGAAGTCTGTTCCTGCTGGGAGCCTGGCTTGGGCCTGACTTAGATCTTTCCCCTGTTTCCCTGAACTGAGTGCTAGCCTTCCTCTTATTGATGGACAAATCTGGACATTTTGCTCAAGGGTTTTCCTGGGAAGAGAGATGCAGGGAAGGGCTGCCTTGCCCCCTCTGAGGGTGGAGTGCTATTTGATTCTGCAGAGAGGAGCTGAGTGTACCCTGCTCTGTGCTCATACCCTGCTCTACATCCCTCCTCAGGGTCATTCTCCTTCAGCTTAGCCATGTCTCTCTCCTTTCATATGCCAAAAAGAAGGATTGTGCCTGTGCATTTATATATCCTGTGATTTGCTTTGTACCAGAAAATGATGTGACCTAAAACTCAACTCACTTGTCCTTATGAGTCAGGAAAGAGTACTATAATTCCCAGGTTCCCACATCTGTCATTTTGTGGTGTGCGTGTTGGGAGTGCACATTGTGCAGGATGTATTAATGCCAAGTTTCCTGGTGGCCATCTTTTGAGAAATGTACACATACTTCAGATGCTACAGATGTGGAGCTGGAGACTTGGAGAAGTAAGCAAATAGCCCAAAGCCCTAAAGATGGGGGATGCAGAGTTAAGATAGGAGATCAATGTAGGACCTTTGTGCCTTTAATAAACATCTTAGGGGTAGCAGTGGGCTCCCTGAAGGCACTCTGGATGAAGGAACCTGCAGCTCTGGGTCCCGGGGTGCACCACATGCCACTGGGGTTTCCTAACACTCTCTGATGCCTCGGGCTCCCTCAGGATGCCCCTGCTTTTAATTTCATTCCTATAATCAATTTTTTCCTTTGTTTGATGCCAACCTCACCAAACAGAACCTACATCTCAGCCCCTCCCATACCAGCCCCATCAATATGCATCTCAGCCCCAGCCTCTCTACTAACCAGAACCTGCATCCCTGCCCCACCTATGCCAGTCCCATCAATCAGAATCTGCATGTGAGCCCCACCCCCTTCATGCAAGACCCCTAAACACCCTCCAGGAAGATTCTACCCTTTAAGATGTTGTAGAATAGCATTTGAAGAACTGTTGTGGGCTGAGTTGTGTCTGCCCCCAGTTGATATGTGGAAGGCCTAACCCCCTACAACCTTAGGATGAGACAGTACAGGAGTCTGCCTTATCTGAGAGGGACAAATTCCAAGACTCCAATGGGTGACTGAAACTGGGATATTTCCCAATCCTGTATATATTTGTTTCTATGTATACATAACTAGGAGAAAGTTTCCTTTATAAACTAGGAAGAGTAAGAGATATAACAATCACCAGTGTTGAAATAGAACCATCATAACAATTTGCCGTCTTATTTTAACAAAAGTAATTGACTTGGGTTGACCATGCATATCTGAAACCTCCCATAGGGGGCACTATTATATTTGGAGACAAGGGGTTCCAGGAGGTAATTAAGGTTCAGTGAATTCATTGGGGTGGGCCCTAATCCAGTTTGACTGGAGTCCTTAGAGGAGATTAGGATACAGGTACTCAGAGGGGATCGACCATGGTGAGAGCACAAGGAGAAGATGGTGTCTGCAAGCCAAGGAGAGAGGCCTTAGGGGGAACCAACCATGCCCACAATTGGTCTCAGATTTTCAGCCTCCAAGACTTTGAGGTAATACAGTTTTATTGCTTAAGCCACCAAGTCTCAATGCTGTGATATGACAGCCCTAGCAATCACTGAGATTTCAAAAACAAAAAGATAATGTATCTCAAAATAAAAGATGTAATGTACCTCAAAATTAAATCTCATAATTTTCATCATTTTCAACTTATGAATCACAGTATGCAAACTTAAAGATGCTATAGCACTTCTAAAAATGTAAAGCTGGAACTATTTGTGAAATATCAAGTACAGAATCATGATTTCACCTTTAAATTGTTGTATAACCAGGAAAATTAAGTAAAAAACTGACATAAATGTGTAGCTTCCTTGTGGTAATTACCTTAAATTTTTTTATCAGGGAGTATTAGAGAAATCAGAATGGTATTAGAAGTATAGAAAATATTATGCGACAAATTATTTGGAAATATAGAGAATAACTTTATATTGCTTCTTTAATCATTGCAATAAGAAAAATGGAAATTGTGTTTTGTATGTGGTTAACACTTGTAAACACCAACCAACCATGATCTACACAGTTCGTTTTTCTCTAGACTCTCAACAATATTCTAATATTAATTATAATTCTAATTAATTAAAGTTCTAATTCTAATACTACTTTGGCTCCTTCAACTAGTAAAGACAAGACCTTGGAAGTAAAGGTGAGGAGTTTTATACACCTGTTGGTTTATCAACTGTATCAGCATAGCTGTAAGTATTATATTTGATTAGAATGAGTTAGATATATAAATCAGGGTTATAAGTAAATCTGTAAATTAAATGAAACAAGTTATCATTAAAAATCTAATTTCTGGCTCAGTGCCCATAGCACAGTGGTTACGGTGCCAGTCACATACCGCTAGCTGGCAGGTTCGAACCCAGCCTGGGCCAGCTAAACAACAATGACAACTGCCACAACAACAACAAAAATAGCCAGGCATTGTGGCTGGTGCCTGTAGTCTCAGCTACTTGGGAGGCTGAGGCAAGAGAATCACTTAAGCCCAAGAGTTTGAGGTTGTTGTGAGCTGTGACGCCACAGTGAGTATGTTACTGAGGGCAACATCGTGAGACTCTGTCTCAAAAAAAAAAAAAATCTAATTTCCAACTAGGACATTACTAAATATATTGTGCTTAAGTATGTCCTTAGTTCACAATTACAAAATGGTTTCCATTTGTCAGTCTCTTTTTGGAAGGGGAGAGGGTGAGGATGACCAGGTTGTACTTTGTCACCCTGGCTAAAGTAAAGTGGCATGATCAGAGCTCACTGCAGCCTCTAACCCATGGGCTCAAGGGATCCTCCCACCTCAACCTTCAGAGTAGCTGGGACCACAGGCATAAACCACCACTCCTGGCTACTTTTTAAATTTTTGTAAAGACAGGGTCTCACTCTGTTGCCCAGGCTGGTCTCAGACCATTTTTATATCTAAATATATTTTATATTACCTAGTAAGCCTTTCAAAATTATGTGATGCTACAATAGACCACCATTGGAGTTATTTTGGTTTTGTTTCTTTATGTGTTTGTGGGGAAGACTAAGTATTGGCAAAGAAAAAGGAAAGAAAAAAATCTAATGCCTAAAGGAAGTTTGCAACTCAGAAACTGTTAAGGAGTAGTGAGAGTAGATTCTGGCTTCTTTTGCTTGAATAATGTTTTTGAAATTCATCCATGTTGTTGGGATGTATCAGTTTCTTCCCTTTAATCCCTTATTATTATATGGTGTGATATGTCATAATTTATCACTTTTGTTATTGATGGGTTGTTTCCGGTTTGTGGCTGTATTGCTACTATGAGCATTTTTTGTAGATGTTTATTTTTATTTCCTTGCATAAATGACTAGGAATAGAATTACAGATAAAGGGTAGAAGTATTTAACTTTATCATTAACTGCCAGACTTCTTCCAAAGAGATTTTTACACTCCTGTTAGCAGTGTGTGAAAGTTCCAATTGCTCTACATCTTTGCAGACATCTGATATTGTTAATCTTTTTATTTATTTTTATTTTTTCCTCCTATAAATATTATCTTTTTATTTTGTGTTTAGAAGTTGCCATTTTAAGTACTATTAATAGGAAATACATAACAAAAGCTTCATTCATTGTGGTTTTAATTTGTATTTCCCCGATGACTAATGTTAAGTATCTTTTCATATCATTATTCCCATTCAGTTATTTTTTACAAGGTGGCTTATGTCTTTAGCACAATTACATTTTAGTTTTAGCCCAAATAAATGTTCTTACTGGGTTGTTTGTCTCACTATTGAGTTTGTCCAATCAATTTACCCAGTCAATGCCATTTCCTTTCACATTATCCATAGTACATTTGCCACAAGTGATTCTGATGGATTTATAAATTTTGGGGATCCATTTAACAAAAAGCAACTGTGCCAGTTCCATCAGGACCCTACCAGCACTGCATAATTTACCTTCAATAATGATAGGATAGTCTTGCATGATAGTGAGAACCAGTACAGCCAGATCCTGGCATAAGATGAGTCACTGGTACAATAGGCTTTAAACCAACCAAAGTAAGGAAGTATAAAGATGGACATTTCATATTTGTTAAAGGTACTACTCAATATGATGAGATTTCATTTATTAATATTTATGCACCCAAACAGACTGTGCCTCAATTTATAAGAAAAACCCTAATAGACATGAGTAACGTGATTTCCTCCAGCTCCATAGCAGTTGGAGATTTTAATACTCCATTAGCAGTGTTGGATAGATCCTCAAAAAAGAAGCCAAGTAAAGAAATTTTAGATTTAAACTTAACCATTCAACAGCTGGATTTAACAGATATCTATTACTCTAATAAAAGTGAATACACGTTCTTCTCAGCACCCCATGGAACATACTCAAATATTGATCACATCTTAGGTCACAAGTCTAATCTCAGCAAATTTAAAAGAATAGAAATTATTCCTTGCATCTTCTCCGACCACCATGGAATAAAAGTTGAACTCAATAACAACAGGAATCTGCATACTCATACAAAAACATGG
>CAUYON010141423.1:0-41775 GCA_963573935.1 Arctocebus calabarensis
GTTGATGTGTGTTCCTCGACCTTGTCTCTTGACTCAGCTCCAAACCGTTGGCTTTCTTGCTAAATTTCTGTCCTTTAACTCTCCTTCTGGACAGGAGTGTCTGCAGAAAGCTGGCTACAGACCGCCATCTTGGCTCCTCCCTCTCTCCTTCTCATCTTCTTGCCCCTTTACAGGAAGGTGTTCTCTCTCTCTCAGTGGATGGATGGGGGAGGGGATCAGAGCAATGAGATAAGATGTGAAGATCAACATCATTTTGAGCTTCCAAGTAGGAAGAAAGTAGGATGTGAAAGAAGAGACATTCAGGAGAGTAGGGAGCAAATGGGTGCTTTGCTGAGTGCCACTGAATGTCTTTCAGTGTTACAAGAAGAACCCACATAACGGTTGATTAAAAAATATTTTTTTAAGTAGAAGTATTTTCTTCCCAGGAAATAAGACACAAGGAAATACCCAGAAAAAGAATTATGATAGCACATGACGATAGGGTCTTATTTCCTTAGAGAAAGATGGCAGTAGACACCAGCCTGGCATACTGGACCATTGCCTAGGGCCAGACCAGCTGCTAGGTTTTGTTCCACTTGTTTTAGTAGCAGAATTTTGGCGGTTTCCTCGCACTTGCCCTTTGAAATCTAGGTTTCTCATCACAGCTGCCATCTGGCATGTCCCCTGCTGTGTAGTCTCTTAAACACGGGTCAGGCTAAGCAAGGCAAATGCTTCTCCCCAAAGATAAAACTGCCTCTCACTTTCCTTGGAAAGGCAACTGAAATTGGAAATGGAAACAGGAATGTGCCACAGAAAGCCAACTCACTGTATACAAATTTGGATTAGAGGAAAGTATAAAGAGGGTTTCTGAATACTCGCTTCTTACATATTTTAAAGGGAATTGGATTTTACAGACACATGCACACACACATGCTCATCTGTAGCTTGTCAAGAAACCAATTGCTTAGAGCAAAGAACATCTAAGGAAAGATGATTATGTTTAAGACTGAGTTTGCCAAAGCTGCATATTTTTCTGCCTGCTTCTCTTTTATTTCTCTTCCCTTTTCTTTCCATTACTAATTTATGGAAAAACATAAACATTGGGAACCTCCCATATGTCTAGCACTATGGCAGGTATTATTTGAATTACAATGAAATGTGAAATACAATCCCTGCCTTGGAGAACTTTCGACTTGGAAACAGGCATGCATGTGGTTAAGCAGTAACTCTGATTGGGTTCAAGGGAGATGAAGACTTTAACCTAGTTTGTTAATTGGCTGATCAGCTCTTTCTTCTTTTCGTGATTTGATGAATTCTGTAATATCTCTGAGCTCCGTTTGTTTCTGGTTGTGAAATTTAATTCTAGTTTGATAAATATGAAAGAATGTATGGAGAAAGTAACATTCTACATTCTACCTTGTGTGCCATGCCTTGTATGAGCCATAAAGGCTGAGAGCTCTTTGGATGATCAGTGGAACTCAACACTATATGTTAGTGTGACAACTCTGCTCCAGGAGCTGTGTTGAGTGCTGCAACACAGATATAGCTCCATCTTCAAAGAGCTTAGAATGTTCTAGAAAGGACAGATTTGAATGCAACAAATGTGCACAAAGTAGGGAGAAATTATTTCTGATTACAGAGAATAAGCAAAACTCTATGGAAGAAATATCATTTGTAGAGATTAAGAGAGCCTTTAAGGATGAGGTGGTCAAGAGTGAGATATGGAAGTGAGAAGGTTTGTGGGAGAAAGAGGACTGACAGAATTCCTAGATGGAACATGAGGGACATTGCTGTGAGTGGTTGGGGAAGCATGAATTGTCGGTTCACGTCTACCTGAGCATAAACTTTGTCAGGATTTGTATATTTTCCTATTTTAGTCCTATTTCCTATTTTAGTTTTCTTGTAAGAAAGGTATTTAGAAGAGTCTATTTCCAGAAGCCTGTTTGGAGATGCAAGCCTGGCAGCTGGCATGATAATGAACCTATTTCAATAGAATAAATCCCATTACTATTAATATTAAGAACCCACAGAATGATTCATGAAGCTCTTTTCAAAATTCAAAAAGTGCTTAATCAAAAGGAGGGGGAGGAGAAAGAATAAATAGAAATCATGTCAGGAGTTGATTATTGTTGGCTTTCTGTAAGAGTCAGTTTCTCAGGCTGACTATGGCTGAGGTAGTGCATTGATTTATTCTACTAAATAAAACCATGCATTTGGGCTGATAGAGAGAAATTCAACAAAAAGCCCTGAATGTTCGAGGAGTTGATCGATTTCTGCAGGTCACACAATTGCCCTAAGGTTTGTACATACTATATTCAGGGCTTTTGATATACAGTGGAACCTTCATAGCTGACCACCTCCCTACAGTGACCACCTCCTCAGTTGACCTAATTTTCATAGATTGGACATGCACCACATTTACGTATCAGTATAGCAGGCCTAGTTCCTTATTGTGACCACCTTCTTATGCTGACCAGTCTGTGTAAGTATAGAACCTTATAGAGGTTCTGTATTTCCAGCATGGGAATTTTCTCTTTATCCCTCTCTTTCTTTTTGTTCCTAAATCCTTACCTTTCTCTATCTTTTGTTCCTCAACAAGTAGATATTCCTATTTTTTTTTTGTTGTTGTTGTTGTTGCAAGAATGGATTTTCAGGTAAGGTCTTGGTTAGCCAGGTAAGACTCAAAATAAATTTCAAATCTAAGCCTGTATCATTACTGAGGGTTTCATCTGATGAAACTGTTAAAAACAGAAATTTACAATTGAGAAAAAGGAAGAAATTTACAATTTTAGGCAAGAAGGACTCTAGAGTTAATGCTTGTGGGCAACTGTATTCTGTTTCCAGGGCAGGGGGAGAAGTTGTCTCTCCACTGATGTTTTTCCTGACGCTCTTTTGACTGGGTTTTCTAAAAGCTATCAATACACACCATGATATTTAAAGATTCTACAGGGTCCTGGAGATAGCAAAAACTGTTAGTATAGATAACACCCACACCAGCACACAGGACAGGTCAAAGTTACACCAATGTCTCCTTGTCTACTCAGCAGACTCAAATAGTTTAGAATTTAAGGCTCAATCCTGGTCTCAGAGAAGCCAACCAAATTCCTTCCTCCTTTTTCAGTTATCTTTTCTTTATCAACTAGGTTTGTATTTTTTTTTTTTTTTTTTGTAGAGACAGAGTCTTACTTTATTGCCCTCGGTAGAGTGCTGTGGCGTCACACAGCTGACAGCAACCTCCAACTCCTGGGCTTAGGCGATTCTCTTGCCTCAGCCTTCCGAGTAGCTGGGACTACAGTAGGTTTGTATTCTTTTGAAGGGCTAAATCTTGCTGTATTATTTATCTATTACTGAGTAAAAATTACATCATGACTTAGTGGCTTTAACAACACACGTTCATTACTGCACAGCTTCTATGGGTCAGGAATCAGGTGTGGCCTAGCCCAGAGCCCTTCATGAGAGGAGATTGGGGTGTATTCCGGGGCTACAGACTCATCAAGACTCCACTGGGGATGACCAGTCTCCAGGCTCACTCTCACGGTAGTTGGCAAGCCTGGATAGTCCCATCTAATGGCTGCAGCATTGCCTCTTTGCACAAGGACTTTTCATAGGGCAGCTTGCAGCATGGTGGCTGTCTTCCCAGAAAGCAAGAGAACAAATAAGAGTGAGCACTCATATGAAAAGCATAGTCTTTTTGCAACCTAACCTTGGAAGTCAGACTTCTCTACTTCTGCCATGTTCTGTTTGTTAGAAGTAAGTTTCTAGGTCCAGTGCAACCCTCAAGGGGAGAGGATTACATAGAGGGGGTAAACATAATTGCAGGCTGTTTTAGAGGTGCCTACCTCACCTTCTTGTGAGTTATTGTAAAACCATGTGTTCTCAGAGTCAGAAAAGCTCTCGGAGGACGGGGACTAACCCCAGAGCATCTCGCAGATGTTGGTACTCTCTTTTAGTCTCTTCTGGGTAGAGACTAAAACCTAGAGACTATCCACATCATGTTCATAAAATGGGAGTTCAGCTTAAGGAAGCCTCAGCCCAGCATCATCAGTGAAAGTTTTTTCTTATGTATCTCCTTCGTCTTCTCTCTCTCTCTTACAACCCTTGTCTCAGTTCAGGCATTGGGACTGTCCGTTCACATCTGGGATTGCACATTATGCTGGCCGAGGAATCCTTCTCTGCTACATTGGCTCTCATTGCCATTTGTGGCTTTGTAACTGTAACTCACACTCTTCCTCGGGTCACATCCTCTAATGGGCATGACCCATGTGGTCCAATCTTCATCTGTTTCATCACACTTAAAGCGACTTAGTCCCAATGGACCCCAGGGAGTTTTCAGCAATGATTACGGAAAGATTCTATCTCCTGTTACTCACTTTCTGCACCTGGGAAGAGCCTCTCATCCCCTTGTCATTCCCATTCTTCCTCCCCATCCCTCTCACAGGTCAATCGCCCATCACCTCCTGCTTTCTGAGCTCTTCTACTATGACTTCCCCTTTTCAAAAATTCATCTTTTTTTTTTGATCCCTTGCCTACGTTCTCAATTCTTTTTTTTTTTTTTTTTTTTTTTTTTGTAGTTTTTGGCTGGGGCTGGATTTGAACCTGCTACCTCTGGCATGTGAAGCCGGCGCCCTACTCCTTTGAGCCACAGGCTTTGAGCCCCATGTTCTCAATTCTTCATCACAAAAGGATTCAAGAGATATTTGAAAAAGGCAGAGCCCTCTGCACAAAGGAAGGATTTGAGAGTTCAGTGGGGTCACCCAAGAGAGTGGACAACAGCAGGAGTCTAGCAGGCTACACACATGACAGTTTGGTGCTGTGCTTTGCACATTCTTCAACAACTTATAACTGGATGGACAAACTCACCTCTTCATATCTACCCCAGTTAGGTGAACAGCCATAATCTAGAAGCTCTTTCCTTTCAGGAAGAGACACTGTCTCATCTTTGGCTGGAGATCCTGGGTCATAATAGACGTAATGTGATCATTTAAGTAGCAGGGCCTGGGTGTGAGGTACATTCCATTAGAATCAAGTGTTGTCAGAAAAGACAACAATATCTCCAGCCAAGCTCATCGCTAATAAATGCAGAATGAATGAACTACATATGCATTCAAAACCCAACAGGGACCAACTCAGTTTGGATATCTAAACCATGTGACCATACATATGAGTAGATCATCAGCAGAGAAATAAATGTGTTCTAGTGGCATGGTAATGAGCACCAAAGTTTTAAAAAAGCATGTCTTTAGGGGAAACGCTTACTAATTGTTATCAATATAGGACTAGAAGAATACAACCTCTTCCAAACTTTCATACACATTGACAGTAATATCCCCAAATAACCATTCAAAAACCACATTAATAAGTTACATTAATGTGGTTCTAAAATATTAATTTATTATAATATTTAATAAATGCTGATGATACACAAAACAATTTCATATGCATTATTTCATTTAATTACTCCAACAACTTAGTATGGTGATAGGCTTGCCATACCCATTTTACTCATGGGAAAAATAAAGATCCTAAAGGTTTAGTTAGCCCAGGTACAGTTGTAAGTGTTGAAGAAGTCAAATTTCAACAAAATATGTCTGTCTCCAAACTCTATCCTGTTCCCACTACACTGCATTATGCTTAGAACACCGACACTGTAGGGACATCAAAATGATTACTTCTTTAGAAACTTTCACTGAAAAAAGAATGTCTCTGAAGTTGCATTAATTTCTATGCTTCCAAATTGAATATCTTCTTGTAAGTAATTTTGTCTACACAAACTCCCTATGGTTATAAGAGCGTGGAGAGAGGGGTGGGTAGGCAGTGGGGGCCATGGCCTTCATCTTTCTGACTCTTTTGTATAATGATAGCCGATCTGTCTTAGATGGTATATGTCTTGGAATAAATATGGAGGATATACCAGGCAAAGAGCAGCATTTAATAAACGGCAGATACTAATAAATTTCTGTGCTGTCTCTGAAGAAGAGACGTGCCGTGGAGGCTGATAAAAGTCATTAAGGCTGGGTCTACACAGAAGCAAAGGATCTGGGTGCAAGGATGCCATGTTCAGATATCCTCTAGGAGTTGAGTGATGACCTGAGATTTGCCGTGTTTCACCTGGGGCATAGACGGAACCCCTCTATTTCTGTATTTCCTCTTATTAGAATAAAAATAATTCTTCCCATGAACTATAAAATGATAGAGGGGTTGCATTTTAAAGTGAGTTGACCTTCCAGCTACAAATAAGCTCTACATTTATAATTTATAAACCAGACACCTTTTATGATTTTTAAAAGAGCAATTTATTCCTGAATTTACTTCCCGTCCAGAATTCTATATGCTGCATTTTTGAATATTTAACTGCAAGTGTTGTGTCCTCATTTGTAACAGGGATTGCAATTATTTCTGTGGTGGGGAATTGGGGATAAGGTTGCAAGAGCCATGAATGTTAAATCTAAATCCATGGGGCATCACTGAGTGGAGGGTGTGCCAAGACTGTGGTTCCCAACATTCCTAATGCCTCCTAATGTCACCTTTAGTATAGTTCCTCATGTTGTGGTGACCCCCAACCATAAAATTATTTTCATTGCTCCTTCATAACTGTAATTTTGCTAATGTTATGAATTATAATGTAAATATCTGGTATGCAGGATATATTTTCATTGTTACAAAGGGGTAGTGACCCACAGGTTGAGAACCACTGGGCTAAGAGTTATTATTACTGCTTAACTGCCATAGACATTCCTCTTCTTATTTCTATTCCTCCCCGCCCACCATCATCCATCCTCACTGCTATCTTGCACCTGCGTCTTTGCTGAAGAAAGAATTTCCTGCAGAAATCCTTCAGGTAATTTTTTATTGTTTTCTTGCCTATAGAATGTATGGCAGCAAACTAAAGTGTCATCTCTATTTTCTGACTAATAATGCAAATATAAGACAATTTGGATTTTGCAGTCTAGCACGTCTTTTTAGTCAAAGCATCTTGCAAAGCAAAATGTAATGGTACAGAGAGAGAGAGATTCAAGAGCAGAGCCAGATGGCATCTGTGCAGTAGAGGAAGCATCCAGGGAGACTTTCTTTTTTCTATTAATCTAAATACCATAAAGAGGAATCCATCTTTATGTGATTGGTCACCCTAAACTCTCTGTGTAAAGATCAACGCAGAAAAATAAGATGAGAATGGTATGGCTCCAAGAAAATAAAGTAAAGGTTCGTTTTCCCTCACAAACCTTGGAGGTTTATTTCTTTCCCCCGCTTTGGGTATAATTATATGAGAAGAACAAAGAATAATCTCTGACGTAGGGAAAAGCTTTCATGAAAGAACGTTTATTTGATGCCTCATTAGAAAGGAAACTAGTGCCTTGACAGAATCTGCTTTGCTTTTAGGAGAAATTAATAACCAGCATCAAGATTGCTGTACAGAAGAGGACTGTGCAGCTCCAGTCACCTGGACTGTTACCCCTTCCAAGCATCTGGAGTGTGGGGGATCAGGATACACCCATCTAAGACACTCTCAGCCAGGGCATCTGCCTGGAGGCTCTGGCCTCACTTTCTCATGAAAATTATTACCCCGAAGAACCTTGTTATCAAAAAACATGACTCTGCAAGACAGTCCTCCCTTCCAATGTCATAAATGCAAAGTGTAGAAAAAAATAGCCCCCAACAAACCATCTCTATCTGTTGTGTGGGTTGGGTGGAGGCATTGTTAACACTTAGAAATATGTGATGGAATTTTCTCTTTAATAGAAAAAGAGACCTCCTGGCCCATTGCATATTGCTGTTTGTTCTAAGCTTGGTCCCTTTGCAGCTCTCATCTAGGAGAGGTGTCATTTTCTCCTATGCATGACACAGTTAATAATGATTTATACTTCCTGTTGCTGCTTCTGTCAGAGCAGCCCTGACAAATCTTCTTGCTTAATGCTGGTGGGATACCACTCTTTGAGCTTTGCTAAATATCCTTGCAGGTTAGCAACAATGTGGATGAGGTGACAAGCCCAGTTCATCTGATTGGAATTTTTTATGATTGTGTCAACACCATCCTCTCTCTTAATCCTATGCAATCTTCAAAAGGCTCATTCGAGCTGGAGTCTGTTTATTTGTCTATTTGGAAGGTTAGAGCTGTCAGGCGTATGTTGTGCTTTGGTATAAAAGTGAGTCCCTTGAGAGGCGCAGAGCTGGCTCCTCAAGTGGAAGGCTGACTGTGCTCTTTCCACCTGATCTGTGCTTGCCAGCCTCGAGAAAAGAGACTGCTCCCCCGGGAGAGGACAGGCATCACTGTTTTCAGCATAGTGTGTGCTGTATGTCAGCAGGGAATTCCCGTGGAACCTACATAACTATTTACTAGAATTTTGTGGAATACATGGTAGCGCCCTTGTGAATGGTTAGTCTTCCAATGTTTTTATGTGATTTCGCTAAATTACCCAGAATGACTGAGGAGATTAAATATTTACCCTTCATGTGATGGAGGCAGGTAGTATGAAATTGCCTTCCACAAACATAAAATGTCTTTAAAGTTTTAAAAGCCATGCATAATTTACAATTTAAACCAAAATATATTTGTGTTTATCTCAAAATGTTCTATTCAGTTTCTTATGGTACAAGGAGCGGAAACTTATGTGAACTAGTTTGAGTATGATAAGGATGCTTATAAGTTTATTTTAAATGTATCCATCTCATGGAATCGTTGAATGGTCTTGGCAAAGTAGCTGTACTTTGTGGGGCACTGGAAAGCTCCCAGGAGGGGTGGCTTCCCCATCTCTCAGGACTTACTGTTTCCTTTCACCTTTTCCCCACAAATCTGCTTATTGATATTTATATGTGGTTCAAGATAAAACCCTCCACTTTTGCATCTACCCAATCTTTAGGTTCCAGCCTTCAAGATATAACCTTTTAGCTCAAAACTGGAATGGTTAATTGCCATTCAACCAGAACACCTAGAGAAAATTTTCTAAAGCTAGGAGAGTTTAGTGGATTTGAACACTTGATTTACTGTATATACGGCTGTTTCCCAGGGACTTTGAGCAGGACATAGTCAGGTTAAACTACAAGGGAAAGTTGTACATAGAGAACAAATAAACTACATGTAAATGTGATGTTCTAAGTTACTGTCCATTATGAGAATCAAATCCAAAAAGTACTCTACTCTTTTTCTCCTATACCTTAATATACAGCATAGAAAACGAGATAGGGTTCAGTTCTAGGCCAAATTCTAGATTGTACACGTATGGTTTCTTCCAGGCCCTGGAGGATGTAATTCTCTCATAAAAGGGAAAAAGTGATTTTTTAAATTGAGAGAATATTTTTTAGACTCCACAGAATTTGGTGGTGCATTCTTAGAGTACAGGTCAAATATAAAGAAAAGTAGTTTTTAAATCACTTTCGGGTTCAGTATGAGGATAGAGTTGTCAAACTTAAGTGAGGTTAACATTTTTGGGAAATAATGTTTTTATTGTGGTGAAATGTACTACATTAAATTTGCCATTTTAACCATGTTTAGGAGTACAGTTCAAGGGTGTTAATTACATTCACAATTTTGTTCCAGTGTCACCACCACTACTGTCTGTTTCTGGAACTTTACATGAGCCCAAACAGAAACTCTGTAAACATTTAGCAATAACTCCCTGTTTCTCTCTCCACCAAACCCTTGGGTAGCTGTGATTTCTGAATTTGCCCATTTTAAATATCTCATAGAATAGAATTGTACCATATTTATTCTTTTGTGTCTGACTTATTTCACATCGATAAGGTTTTGAAGGTTCATCTAGCTGAAAAATATTACACTGAATGTCTACAATACATTTTGTTTATTCATTCATCTGATGGGAATTTGGGTGGTTCCTACCATCAACTACTGCACATGATGCTGCCATGAACTGTTCACATTCATGTTTTAATCCTTTGAGATACATACCTGGGACTAGAATTTCTGAATTGTATGGCAAGTCTGTATATCACTTTTTGATGAACCACCAAACTGTTTTCTATGGCAATGGTGCCATTTTACATTTCCATCAGCATGTATGAGGGTTCTAATTCCTTCACAATATAACACTGATTTTATTTTATTTTTTAATATTATAACCATCCTAGTAGGTGTGAAGTGGTATGTAATTGTGGTTTAACTTGCATTGCACTAATGACTAGTGATATTGAACACATTTTCATGTACTTCTGCCCTATTTGTACGTCTTCTTTGGAGAAATGTCTATGCAAGTCCGTTGCGCATTTATTAATTCGGTTTTTGGCTTTTTGTTGTTGAGTTGTAGGAGTACTTTATATATTCTCAATATTAAACCCTTATCAGATATATATTTACATTTTTTCTATCATATTTTAGTTTGTCTTTTCCCTTTCTTGATAATGTTTGTTGAGGCACCAAAGTTTTCAATTTTAATGAACTACTATTTTATCTATTTTTTTTTTGCTATCATTATTGTCTGTGCTTTTGTTGTCATGTCTAGGATTCCACTGCTAAATGTGAAGTCATGAAAAGTTTCTCCTATATTTTCTTCTAAAAGTTTTATGGTTTTAGCTCTTTTATTTAAGTCTTTAATACATTTTGGATTAATTTTTGTATACGATGTGAGTTAAGGGTCTAACTTTATTTGTTTATTTATATGGATATCAACTTGTTATAGCAGAATTTACTGGACACACTATTCTTTCTCAATGATGTGATTTTGGCACCCTTACTGAAAATCAGTTATCTATAGATCAATGGATTTATTTCTGGGCTTTTTATTTGTTCCATTGATTTATGTATGATTTGTACCATTTTTTTTATTTTAAATTACTGTAGTTTTGTAGTATGTTTTGAAAACAGGAAATCTGAGTCACATAACTTTGTTTTTCTTTTTCAAGATTTTTTTTCTTTTGTCTAACCAGGGACTTTTTTTTTTTTTTTTTTGTGGAGATAGAGTCTCACTCTATTGCCCTCGGTAGAGTCCTGTGGAGTCACAGCTCACAGCAACCTCCAGCTCTTGAGCTTAAGCAATTCTCTTGCCTCAGCCTCCCAAGTAGCTGGGACGACAGGCGCCCGCCACAGCGCTTGGCTGATTTTTGATGCAGTTCTGCCGGGGCCAGGTTTGGACCCGCAGCCCTTGGTATATGGGGTCGGCACCCTACTCACTGAGCCACAGGTGCCACCCGTGGGGACATTTTTAATTACATATGAATTTGAAGATCAGTTTTTCATTTATGCAAAAAAAATATAATTTTTGTTTGTTTGTTTGTTTTGCAGTTTGGCCAGGGCTGGGTTCCCCGCCACTTTCGGTATATGGGCCCGGTGCCCTATTTGCTGAGCCACAGGTGCTGCCCACCCAAAAATATAATTTTGATAGCAGTTTCATTGAATCTTTAGATCTTTTTGGAGTAATATTGACATCTTAACAATATTAAATGTTCCAATCTATGAACATAGTATGTCTTTCCATTTATTAAATCTTCTTTAATTTTCTTAATTATATTTTGTAGTTTTGAGTTTGTAAGTTATTGACCTCCTTATTAAACTTATTTTTAAATACAGAAGAACCTCTGTACGTTGATCACCCAAGAGACTGTAACAAACTGGTTAACATGCAGAAGTACTCATCGTAAGGAACTAGGCCTACTATACTGATAAGTACATGTGGTGCATGTCTGTTCTGTGAAACTTAGGCCAACTTAAGGAAGTGGTCAATGCAGGGAAGTAGATAACTATGATGGCTGTACTGTATTTTTTTACTTTGGGCCCTATAGTAAATGTGACTAATTGTTGGCTAATACAACTGTTTTGTGTGTGTTGATCTTGTACTCTGCAACTTTGCTGAATTTATTTATGACTTTGTTTGTGTTTGTGTATTCTTTTTGAGTTTTCTATATAATGATCTGATCACCTGAGAATAGTTTATTTCTTCCTTTCCATTTTAGATGCCTTCTCTTTTCTTGAGTAATTTTTCTTCAAACATATAATTTTAAATATATTATCTCCCTGCCCTTAAATATATCATTTATCTCTTTAAATATGTTATTCTCCTGCCTTTTGGCTCCATCATTTCTGAAGATAAGTTAGCTGATAATATTATTGAAGATGCCTAGTATTTGACAAGTCAGTTCTCTCTTCTTGCTTTCAAGATTCTCTTTTTGGCTTTGACTGTTCACAGCTGAATTATGTGTATTGGTGGGGGTCTCTTTGAGTGTATCTCACTTGGAGTTCATTAAGCTTTTTGGATATGTAGATTTATGTAGTTCATTAAATTTGAGCAATTTTTGGACATTATTTTTCAAATATACTTTCTATCTATTTCTCTTTCTCTTCTTTTTATGATCCTCATAAAGCATATATTGATCTATTCCAATGTATTTCACAGATCCCTTTGGATCAGGTTCTGTAAACTTTTCATTTTTTTCTTTTTTGTTTCTTTCTGCTTTTTGGACCTAATAATTTCAATTGTCTGGCCTTCAAGTTCACTAATTGCTTCTTCTTTGTGCTCCAATAAGCTGTTATGCCCCTCTAATGAATTTTTATTTCTTTCTTTTTTTTTGAGACAGAGTCTCATATGTCACCCTCGGTAAAGTGCTGTGGCATCACAGCTCACAGCAACCTCCAACTCTTGGGCTTAAATGATTCTCTTGCCTAAGCCTCCCAAGTACCTGGGACTACAGATGCCTGTCACAATGCCTGGTTATTTTTTAGTTGCAGTTGTTTAGCAAGCTCGGGCTGGGTTTGAACCTGCCACCCTCAGGTTATGTGGCTGGCGCCATAACCACTGTGCTATAGGTGCTGAGCCAAATTTTTTCACTTCAGCTCTTGTCTCAGGTCCAGAATTTTTCCTTTCTTTTTATACTTTCTCTCTCTTTATTGGCATTCTCTTGTCACTCACAGACTGTTTCCATTATTTCTATAGTTCTATGTCCAGTGTTTTCCTTAGCTCTTTGAGCATATTAAGACAATTCTTTTAAAGTCTTTTTAAAGTATGTCACGTGTTTGAGTTTTCTGTTGTATGATTTCTGTCAATTTATCTTATTTTCCCAGTGTGCCATACTTTCTTATTTCTTTGTATGCCTTAAATCATTTTGTTGAAATCTGGGCTTTTGAAAGTTATAACTCTGGAAAACAGATTTTCCCTTTTCTCTGGTGTTTGGTTATTTGTGATTGTTAAAGGTTATTTAATTTGTTTACTGACTTTTCTAAAACATTTTTTTGAAAGACTACACTTCTTATTTGTGGTCATTGATGTCTCTGCTTTTTTAGATGTTTGTATATAAACTGGAGGTACCAATACAGGCATAGACATCTTAAGTGATCTTGTTAGAAATAAAATCAGCCATTTCCAAGAAGTGTACACATTACAGGTAAAATGGATGTGGGTAGTGTGTCTAGGTACTCTTGACCTATAACAGTACCTTTGATGTAACTTTGAAAAGTAATACATAGGTACCATCTCTTAAAATGTGTATACATTTCTGTGGTACCCTCTGTAGTATTCAGCTAATATTTCAACAAGATTTTCTTGAATAGCAGAAGTTTAAAACAAAAATTGAGCAAAAACTCTGGCCATCTATATAGACAGGCTCTGTGACAAGGTGTCCATTCAGCCATTAACCAGGCTTGCATGGAGTTTAGAGACCAGTCAGAGGTGAGAGATTAGGTTCTTCCCAGGTCTTTCTAGTGCATGTACCTTGCTTAGGGAGTGTGTATGACATTCTGAATGATACTTTTAAACTCCTAACTTACCAAAGAAACTATCCCAGCCTTTTCCTCTGAGGCTTTGGGAGTCTACTGTATATTTCAACTATAATATCTTGCCTTAGGTCACCTATGAGAGCTTATATGGCCTCATGGTATTATCAAGCATTGCTCACCACTTCTCCATCCTGAGTAGATTTCACTTTAGTTGAAACAGATGAATGCCATACTCTAGTCTTTAAAACATCCTGGAAGTGACATATTTGACAATTCTAAAGTAAAGTCTGTTGTCCTTCCAGAATCAGGGACCAGAATCCTTCATGAGAACAGAGGTTGCCGTCTTTAAGACTGCTACTGATTCGAGGAGCACATGAGGCAAGAGGAAAAAATGCAAAGATGCTTTTCCATCATTTTTATGTTGCTCTTTTCCTGATTCAGCATTTTTATGGTTGCTATAAAACCTTGACAGTTTTCTGACATTGTTGATTTTGACAGTGTCTGCTGATTTTTTCCCCTATATTTCTGAAAAAGGGCAGGAACTTGAAACTGCTTCTCTGCCAATTTACTGATGTCATTCCAGTAATTGTTTACTTTTTTTTCTCAAGAAAAGATGCTTGGTTTGCATTTAAGAGTTGAAAAACTAGCCTGTACACCACATGTGACCCTCTGTCTCATTTCTCATTTAATAAATAGTCATTGGTATAACCATGCTCATTTCTGTATATACTATCTATAATTTTTTCATACTGCGATGGTGAAGTTGGAGGGTTTTAACAGAGACCCTATGGGCTGAAAAGTCAAATATTTACTGTCTAGGCCTTTCTAGGAAACGTTTGCAGATGCCTGTTTTAAAGTAAAAGCTGATTAGTTGGACTACTTCCTGTTCACTTAAATTGTTTTCCATTTAATGTTACTTAAACAGAGCCATAGGAAAATCTTTTTGCCCTTGTAGCATTCATAAATGTATGAAACAAAAATAAATTTAAAAAGGAAACATGAGTAACGCCTGTGGCTCGTAGGCAGGGCACCAGCCCCATATACTGAGGGTGGTGGGTTCAAACCCAGTCCCTGCAACAAAAAAACAGCCAGGTGTTGTGGTGGGCACCTGTAGTCCCAGCTACATGGGAGGCTGGGGCAAGAGAATCACCTAAGCCCAGGAGTTGGAGATTGCTGTGAGCTGTTGATGCCATGGAACTCTACCATGGGCGATAAAGTGAAACTCTGTCTCTACAAAAAAAATAAAAAATAAAAAAGGAAACAAAAGGCTTTAACAATAAATGCAATTAAAATTAACAACCTTGATTTAATATGAGGTTCTTTTGATGAGACTAAATTGGGGATGCTGGCTTTAAGTAGATCAATTATTTACTTCATTTTAGTTCTTGATGGCTTGATTTTATTTTTGATTGAGAAAATGATTCCTTTGAATTGCAGTTATTACCATTTTTTTTTTGCTTCCTTTTTAACTATACGGTTGTAAAATATTCTTGCAAAGATCCTTTTCCTTGAAAGCCCAATCATTTCAATTATGCATCTTTTCTTAGTCTGGGTCCCTAGAAACAAGCCTTGAGAATAAGATTCCCACGAAAGTGCTTTATTTATGAAGTGCTCTCAGGAGAAGGGAATAGTGGAAGCAGGAGGAGGAAAGGAAAGAAAGCAAATACTTTATTTTATTAGAAGTTCTAGCCTTAGCCTGATCCTATGGGGTCTCTCAAGTGGAAGGCATACCTAAGAGTTTGTGTAGAGTTGAGGATGGGAAGCTGGACTTTCATTCTCACAGAGCCCCTTTGACATTGTCTGAGGATGCCTAAGGGATGTGTGCTCCAAAGCATTTATGGTTCCCTGCAGGTGTGGACAATGTGACCCCAGTAGACCCGGAGTAGATCCACAGAGAAAGTTGCAAGTATTAGCACTTAAGGAAAGAGTGTCCAGAAGCCAGCCAAGGAATGCACAGAAGCATTGGGAGGCATCTCAAGGAACATGAGCAGAATATTGCATCCACATATACTCATAGATAGAATGCGGAAAAAGGAACCGTAGAATAAAAACTCGTGTTTTGGGTTTCATATAGTGGTTCTATATCGACCACTATATTATTATAATAAGTTTATGAGTTCATTGACAAACAAAGAGTGATTATGTCTTTTTAACACACAACATGACAACTCCAGGGCAGGCACACATGTTTCTCACATGTTAAAAATTGAATGTTATCACTCTACATGATCATTTGATTCAAATCAAATGTTTTACATTACTAAAAACAAATCAAGGAAAAACACTGAGACTAAAATTTCATCCATTTTCTAAAATAGGATCACAGAATAAATTTACTTAATAAAAAATAATATCACAAACTTGATAATATATTGACAGGTCCCATAAGGTCTGTGGACAGTATGTGAACTACCTAATAACCTTAGGATTATAAATACATGTTTTTGTACTTGTTTTTGAATTGCCTCATGTATCCATAGTCTGGCCATTAGAGTGTTAATATTGGGAGTAGAACTTTACCTTCTACTTCTTTAGTATCCCCATAAGTCACATGGAGTATGATTTGTACATAGCAAAAGCTCAATAAGTTGTATGATGTCACATCAAGGAGGAGTTCAGGTGAGATAGAAGCCCAAAGGATTCAAATGCATGGGTGATCCATGATGTTACCCCTTATTAGGTATATTAAAATGGACAACTTCAACCCTCTCATCTATGAAATAGGAATAGAAAAATTCACATATAAGGAAATTTTAGTTTCAGTTCCAAAATGCAAAGTGCTTGGTAGTTATCAAATCCTGTCCTTACAACCAAAATAAACTGGACATTTTGTACATCAACAGAGAAATAAAGTAAAAGGGCAAGTTTGCACCTTAAAGTTTGGAGTGGCAGGTGCCAGAGAGAGACAGTACTCAGAGAAAAGCAAATCAAAACCACATTGAGATATCATCCAACTCCCATAATAGCAAAATCCCAAAACTATGGATATTGGCATGGATGTGGAGAAAAGGCAACACTTCTGCACTGCTGGTGGGAGTGCAAGCTAATATGTCCCTTTTTGAAAGAAGTATGGAGAATATTCAAAGATCTAAAAGTAGACCTGCTGTTTGATCTTGCAATTCCTTTACTAGGTATATATCCAAAAGACCAAAAATCACTTTATAACAAAGGTATTTGTACCAGATTGTTCAATACAGCTGAACTCATAATAGCCAAGTCATGGAAGAAGCCCAAGTGCCCATCGACCCATGAATACATTAATAAATGGTGGTATATGTATACCATGGAATATCATGCAGCCTTAAAAAAGATGGAGACTTTGCCTCTTTTACGTTTACATGGAGGGGAACATGTCTTACTTACTAAAGTATCTCAAGAATGGAAATTCCCATGTACTCAGTACTATTATGAAACCAATTTACAATCACTCACACTTTCATATGAAGAATAGATCACAGCTATGGCCCAAGATAAAGGAGGGAGGAGGGTGAGTTGGAGGGGAGGGCAGAGGTAAGATCGAGGGAGGGTGAATTGTGGGATCACACCTTTGGGGAATAATGCAAGGGTACATGTCAGATCCATTAGTATAGAGTATAAATGTCTTAACACAATAAGTAAACGAGATGAGATATATATTAACCAGTGTGACATAAGCATTCCTAATTCTATATAAAATGAGCACATTGTACCCCATAAATGCATTAAAATATATATGATCTATGTGTTTATTATTTAATAATAATAATAAAAAAAGATTTTCTTACCTGGAGCAGAAACTGTTGGGCTCCATTAAATGTTAATTTTGACAAATGGTTGGAACATAGGTGTGGATTAGTGTCAGAATGAGAAACTTCTGAAGGCTATAGAGAGGAGTCCCAGACTTCTGTGGACTTTCCCTCAAGGAACTCCATAGTGAGTTCTCATGCTGAGGGTCTGAGCAAGATGCTCTCAGAGCCCTCAGACCAGGAACGGAAGAAGAGACACTATGAAACTTCTAGGCAGATCTCTCTGACAAATGCACAAACTTCAGAGAGAAAGGATTCAGCATAAAGCAACTTCGAAACCTTATCTCAGCTGGGAGGAGAAATTCTACCCCAGTCTTACCAAAGAAGAAAGATAAAAAGATAGGCAACAGGGGAAATGTTTTTTTAAAAAATCTGTTGGAAATGTTAGCGACAAAGAAGAGGAGAGAGCTATATTACCCCCAGAGAAGGGACAGAAATGCATGTGAATGCCACACTCTCAAGACAAAGCATTCTAATAGTTAAAATAAGACTCCCCCATACCTTACCTTCATATCCTCCCAAACCAGATCATACCAAAGAAGCCTCTGGTATAGTCTCAGAGGATTACAGCTGCAAGAACTACAAGGTGCAGATTCCCTAGGAGAAGTTACAAGTCCACAAGGGGACACAGAAATGAAGATACTTGAGGAATTTGAAGTCTCTGCTACTCATAGTTTTAACAAACATTAAACACAGTCCTACTCTTATGGGCATTATGGTGGATGCCTATAGTCCCAGCTACTTGGGAGGCTGAAGCAAGAGAATCACTTAAGCCCAAGATTTGAGGTTGCTGTGAGCTGGGATGCCATGGCACTCTACTGAGGGTGACATAGTAAGACTCTGTCTCAAAAAAGAAAAATTAAAAGAAATAAAAAATAAAAGCAGAGTTAATACTTTGCATAAAATATCTTATAACAGTGAAATTGCTTTCTCTTTTATCTTCTGACTTTTTTTGAGGTGAAATTTAAGTTTTTCTGTGAGTAGTACTATTATACCTATCTTGAGTGTCTTGCTTGTACTGTATCGCATTATACTTTTGTTTAATTCTTAATAAACTGTTCACTAAAAAAAAAATAAATAAATAAAAGCCTGTTTATTCCTGCTTTAAAAAAAACAAAAAGCCTATTCACAACATGGATGAGGCAGAGAAAACAAAACAAAACTACACTAATAAAAAAGGCGTATTTTTTTCCCGTTCTTACTACCTGATACAATGTGCCTAGATTTCAACAACAACAACAACAACAAAAACTACAAGGTATTGCACCAGTAAGGGAAAAACAAACAAACAAACAGTTTAAAGAGACACAGCAAGGGTCAGGACCTCAGGTGTGACACATGCACCCATGAGGGTTCTTCAGAAAAACAGAAGAATAGGACAATAAAATATTGTCACAGATCTATTAGAAGGGCTAAAATCCCACACTGAAGACACCAATTGGAAAGTGATTTGAAAGTTCCTTATCAAGCTAAGCTTTACCTTACCTTATAATCCTGCAGTTACACTTTTAGATATTTGCCCAACTCATATGAAAAATTATGTTTTCAAAGTTTACAGCAGCTTCATTCATAATCACACCAAACTGGAGGTAACCGAGACACTGGGTTTGACTATGTCCCCTGTAAAATTCAAGTGTTGCCAACGTGATAGTGTGAAGAGTTGGAGCCTTTAAATGATGATTAGGCCAGGACGGCTCCTGCCTCATGAATGAGATGAAGGCCCTTACAAAGAGACTTTGGGTAGCATTTGGCTCTCTTGACCTTCCCCCTTTGACTATGTGAAGACAGAGTGTTCTTCTAATCAAGAAGGTGCATGTTGAAAGCAAAGAGTCATCCTTAGCAGACAGATGAATCTGCTGTTGTTCTGATTTTGAACTTTGCAGCCTCCAGAACTGTGAGAAATAAATTTCTGTCTTTTATAAATTATCCAGTCTCAGGTGTTTTGTTATAGCAGCAGACCATCTAAGACAATGCTATTCATAGCTGAATGACTAAACCTTATGCAGCAGATCCACAGGGCAGGATAAAAGGAATGAACTGTTAGGCTTGTAAAGATGCAGGTAAGTCATAATAACATCTTTTTTTTAAGTGAAAGGAATGAGCTTGTATGATTCTTTTTATGGGACAGCTTGTATGATTCTTTTAAAGGCATAAGTGTAGACATAGACAAGAGATTAGCAATTGCCAGGAGGTTGAGGAAGGAGATAGGATGACAGAGGATACTTTAGAGGAGTGAAACTACTCTGCACCACACTGCTGTGGGGGACACATGATATTCTGCATTTGTCAAAACTCATAAACTTCACAGCAAAAAGAGTGAACTTTAATTCATGCAAATTTAAAAACACTCTAGATTAGAAGGAAGACTGGGATAAAAGAATACAATTGTACTATAAATGTATGCCATGTTCTCACTGGAGCAGGTGGGAAAAAAGGGTACTGTCCTATATAACTTTGGAACTGAGTGGAAACGGTAGACCAAAAATAAAAGAACTTGTACACAGGTGTGGTACTCCAGGTGGAACAATTTTTCCCATGGAAATATGAGCTCTCAATTTTGAAACCACCATCCAAGTGTACCCAAACTGAACATATAAGTAAATGGATGGAAGATCGTGAGAGCCAGATTTCTCACTGTTGGAGAGGGAAGTTACCCATAAGCAGGGGGAAGGCTAGAGCGAACCACACACTGTTGACATCAATATGAATTCATGTTTGGCTTAACGTATATGTAAATAAAAACACAATAAAATATTTATGGACATGTATACACATAGAGTTTAGTATATGATCATCTATTTCCAGGTTCTAAGAAGGTCTAGAAGCAATGACACTTCATTAGGAGCAATCGCACCCAGCATCCAGATCTTGGCTTCTATTATCATTCTCTGATAAAAGGAACTGGAGCTCTTTGTAAAAATAGCTGATTCTAACACTCATCAGGAAATATACAAGATAAGCTTGGAGCAACTTACAGTGCTCAAAAGTAAAGATGAGTTTTGTACACAGGTGTACAAATACACATGCACATACACACGTGCACACATACACAGTGATGGGAATAATTCAAAGGGACACTGAAACCAACTGAAAAAGTTCTCAATAACCAAAACTGGAACAAAGTGAGCAACAACATAAACAATGCAATAATAGATAAGAGTATAAAATAAATATCTCCGGGTCTGTATTGCTATAAATAAAAAATTAATAAATGGGGAGAAGGTACAAACCTCACATACAGAAGTTGAAATAATACGACTTTTTAAAAAAAAGAATAGAGTATAGAAATGGAGGAAACAGGTAAGTAACTGTACAATGCATAAACAGGAGAATAAGTCACGCTAACATGATGTGATGAAAATGGCATTTTGCCTCTGTGGTCTTCCTCCCTAGCCAAGTCATGAGAAACATATCACATACTTCCAAACTGAAAGACAGTCTGCAAAACACCTGACTGGTCCTCTTCAAAACTATTGAGGTCATCAGAAACAAGGAAAGTCTGAGAAAACGTCACAGCTAAGATGAGCTAAAAAGACATGGCCACTAAGTGTAATGTAGGATCCTGGGACAAAAAAAGGGCATTACGTAAAACTGGGGAAATTTGAATGTTACTAACATTGTGTTAGTGTTAGTTCATTATCTAGGAGAAATAAACCACGAGGACACTGAGGACAGGGTATAAAGGAATCCTCTGTGCTAGCCTTGCAATTTTTTCTATAAATCTAAAGCTATTCTAAATGTAAAAGTTTATTTAGAAAGTAAAGAGTCAACTAAAGGTACTGCCAAGAATTTAAAATATATAGTCATAGACTATATGTGAAAAGCCTATATATTCGCAAATAACAGCAATTAGTTATGACTGGGTTTAGGGAAAGGATCAATACAGAACACTCCTTTCTTAATTTCCTGAGTTCAGAATTAATTGAAAAATACACTGAGGTACACACAAAATGAGGATCAATATATCAGCTTTATTACTAATAGGACCCAACTAAACTTTCTTGCAATGACTCCTTGGGAGTCATCTGGACTGGGAGAAATCAGCCCAGGATGACATTTCTCTGCAGGCAAGCATCTGAGCAAAGTCCACATAAGGGTAAGCCACACACATACCTATTCTTTTTTCTAAATTCACTAGTTGAATATGTCACATCTCTTTTGATGGAGGGAGGAAATGCAGAAAGAGGAATGCAGAAAAACCGAGAAAGCAAAACATCCTTCCAAGTGGACACAGGGAGCTGGAAAAATGGTGGTTTCTTCCTTATAGTTATAACAAAGAGGAAGGAGAAGCTGGTTATAGCAAAGCATGTCTACACTGGCAGCTCCTGGCTCCTCACCTAGGCTTTTTCCTATGCATCATGAGGCTTGTGAGCCAAATAGATCAATCTGTAGGCAAATGCTCTTTTCTGTGAATGACATGGATCAGTTGCCAAATCATTTTTAGTCCATGGGGTTAATATACTTCTTTCATACTAACCTGTAAAGAAATCTAATCAGATTCTTGGAAAGTCCTTAAAAATATACCGTGTTCTAGTTCCTCCGACGATATGAAGAAGTTGCTATTCTTCTTAATGCCTAATTAATGTGGGTAACGAACTGGGGTAAGAAAGAAAAAGGTATAGAAAAGAAAATAAGAAAAGGCTATTCTGCATACTCCTACCAAAATGTAAAGAATTATCTAATAGTTAATTTAAATTTTCTTTAGAGGCAAGTTTTAAGGAGGGTCACTTTCTATTCTGAACATCTGGTGAGCATTCTACAAATTAAAGTTGTTTTTCTAAGTGTATTAGGGAAATGAAAAAAAAATTTTGATTGTCTTTACAAAGAAACTTCCTGAGCTTTGTCTTTAGTTCTGCTCATGGATTGTTACAATTTTAGACACCTGAAATTTGGACTGAAACAAAAGAATTCAAATGATTATTCTGCAAAGAGAGAGGTCAAAGAAAAAAAAACCTTGGAAAATTCTACATCGGTAAATAACGGGCACCTATATTATGCTACTACACGAAAATGTATATTTAAAATTATTTAGAGAAACAAAAGAACCTGGAACACTTTGTATTCAGTGATTGCTTTCGCGCAGCAGCTTGGACATGAACTTTTGATTTATGGAAGTGATATGAAGATAGGGAGAGAAGTCCAGTACACTCTTCCCTCAGCTTCCCTTGAGGCTAACACATTACAGAATCAGGGCTCATTTATCAAAACTAGGAATTTAAAACCACACAGTGCTACTAACCAAAATTCAGCTTTATTTGGATATCCCAGCTTTTTCACTCATGTCCTTAAGACATGTTTTTAGCATGTTCCTAGGTCCCCTTCCTCTCCCCTGCACTGTTCAGATCGCTCTGTTGCCACTTGCCTTTCTTCCCTCTCCCGGTTCCATCCATCCCCTGTCATACCTCCTCCAGAAGACTCTTGCTATCAATAGCATTGTTCCTAGAGATTTTGCTGCAGAGCTGGAGAATGAGCAGGGAGGTTCGTGAACAAGGAGGAATAGAACAGATTGTATGGGGGAAGGAGAGAACAGCCCTGGAGACCAAGGCCTTCCACACATGATAAAGTGTGGAGAGAAGAAGAAGAGAGGGAGGAAGAGCCAAAGAAATGTGTTTTGGGGGTTGTGATGTGGCTAATGATAGACCCCAGATCCATATGGAATGCAAGAGAAATGGGGGAAAAGAGTATTTGGGAAGTGTTAGTGGAAGAGGAGAAAAAAATCACACTTATTTAACATTTTCTTTTTTCAAAATATGAAAGTTAAAGATAGACATTTCACTTCTCTTTTAACCTTTGATGCTTAGGCTGGGCTTTTTTGAGAATGAATTTCTATCAAGCCTGGTCATACACTGGAGTGCAGGCCTTTCGCTCATTAAGCTGAGAAAATTATTTGAGTATACAGAGAGATTAGTAATGTATTTCGGTTAGGATAGGCTATAACATACAGGAGGTTTTTCTTCTCTAACTTAAATTTTTCTTTAGTAAAGTCTCTATGAACTCTGCAAAAATAAAAATGTTCTAGAAAAATTCAAAAAGCTTGGGTTAAATAAATCAGCTACTGCATTGCACAGACAAGGCGAGATGCCTGTGTTTTGAAAGTATATATTTACTTAACCATAAAAGCCCCCGTGACTGGCTACTTTAAAGACACCACACTCCCATTCGGTTTCTGTAGGACTCTACAAGTGAAATGTTAACTTCTCCTTGTTGGCTGCATCCAATCGTTCTTCTCTTGTTTGTTTGCTGAATAGTCACTCCATCTTTCATTAGACACAGCTTCTTACTGCCTGGGAGGATTGTCCTTTTTGCCTTGTTTCAGAGGTTTGCACAAAGGAAGCAGCATCTTGACGGTACTTCCTCCATGCCCTGTGAATCTGTTCTTTACAGGTCCATTCCATATTACATTTTTCATCTTATTTAAAGCACTGTTGATTATCATGACACCATTAACAATTGAAACAGTTTTGTAAGTACACACTGAGAGTAATACTGAGAAGTGTCTGAAAGTAGAGGTTGGATTTATATTCTTAACATTCCCATATTGCTGAGTGAAACTCGAGAGTCTGGGGAGCCTCCGCAGTTGGTGTAGGTGGCTGCAATAATTAGCACAGCTCCTAACCATCCGTATGGTCATCTGCTCTGAGCAGTCAGTCTTATTAACAATTTCAGATTTGATACTTCTGTTGTGACTGAATGCCAAGTGCAAGGCCTGCAGCCCTTGATATGTCAGCTAAGAAGGCTCAGGGGACCAGATAGAGATTCGTTTTTCTTTTCTGCCAAACTCATCACTTTCAACACAGTAATAGTCAATAGCACCCTGTAAATATCTAGCATTTTCTGAAAGGATCTATCTAGACTGTATTGATCTCTTCCGAATCTCACGGGTTTCTGATTTCACTCCTCTATGAAAGTCAATGACGTGTGAACTGGTGAAATGCTGAGTCAAGTTCCTAGTGGATGATATCTTCCTTAATAGTATTTATTGTCATTTTTAGGCAGGTAGTTTCTCTGAGCATCTGTTTTATTGTCTGTGGAATGGAGGTAATTACGATCTCAAAGGGGATAAAATTAGATAGTATGTGCCAAGCACCTAGCCCAGTGTGTAGTGAAGGGTCTGCAGGTGCTGAAGACATAACAGCTTTCATGTGGTGGGAAGATCCATGCCCGGATGTGGACTCTTGGAAAAGGAGTTATTTTCCCTTTCTTACTGTTCTGTTATCTTTGCAGCACTTACAAAGCTTGATGTGGGACAGTTAGTCCCTTATAAGAGCCTCTCAATCAGTGTTTTCTGTACCCTGGGTGCCTAGACCAGTGCTGGGCTCAGCTTTGGCTGAGAACTCTTGCTTGATCTAGAGATAAAACTGCCCTGAAATTGCAGACTGCTGCGGAAATCGGGAGCTCTGTCTTGACCTGGAGAAGGTAGAAGAAAGGGACAGAGCAAACAGGATCCGTAGAAGGCAGCCCAGGTCAATGCCTCTGGCATCCCAGCAGCCATGACAGAAGAACCAACATATGTAAATCACCCCCTAGGGGTCAAGTTCACAATAAATTCAAATTGCCTGAAAATTTATACAGCAACAGCAGCTGTTATTTGACTTCAAAGTGACTCAAGGTGCAGATAAATGTCCCAGAGCTACTTTACCATTCTATTAATCAAATTATCCAAACATATTTTGACACTTCTCACTGTTGATATTTACAACATTCAAAATTTACTGGATAACTTTGTTTTTTTTAACCTTTTAAAGTTGAAGATGCGTTTGATAACCAAATTAAAGCAGTAAATCTCTTCCTGGAAAATAGCATGCATGCATACACACAAAATTGATGTATTATTTCTAGTAATTAGTGGAAATTAAACCAACTTTTGGTTCCTCTTTTCCATGGACCCTGAGTTAAGAAACCTAGTATAGAATAACTCACAAATTCTGCCAACAAAAGCATTTATAGTCAGCCTGATGGCAAAATGCTGGAGATACAGACCCACTTTTCTTAATGGATGATGCAATTTATCTACCTTTGGAATGTACAGCAACAAGTGATGTTAGACTAGAGAAATGTGTGAACAGATTAATGTTCATAAAAAGAAAAAAATTGCCACATGAGAAAAGATTATTTAGGAAAGGTATCCACATGCCCCCTCCTCAGATTCCCAGGTGTACTCAACATCTCCCTACACCATGCCAAAGAGCTCACCTAACTTGTGGAGAGATTGGTGGGTGCCAATGGCCTCAGGAAGTAACCCAAGACAATGGGGAAGGACCCACTGGAGAATAAAACTCATCTTCTTGGAATACCCTTAGTTACCAATTTCTAGTGGGAGTACTAATATCTGTGACCAAAGTCAGTAAAATACCTATTTTCATGGAGCACTGAAGATTCTGAAGTAAGATAATTGCTCTTGCCTCTCTGTTAATCAATTGCATTTCATGGTAGTTTACACTAAAGCTATCCGACATGTAGTCTCAATCGAGCCTGCAGGTCTCTGCTCTCTCTCCCTCTTTCTGCACACACACACACACACACGTATATGTTAGTAAACTTTTTATTGAAGTTTAATACATGCAAAAAGTCACAAAGTTTTATCTCCATAAATTTTTGTAAAATAAAAATAGCAATTTGATTCCACTCAAATAAAAAAAATAGCATTCTCAGCACCCTAGAAGCTGCTTTTATTTCTCACCCATCTATTACCTATCCACCTTCCTGCAGGTCAAGGTCACGCTGGCTTTTTTTATAAATGGAAAATTATTTCAGCCTGTCCTTTTTGTTAGGCTTCTTTTGCCCAGCATTACATTTGTGTGTTTTATCTATGTTAGGCGTGATGGTAGTTTGTCTTTTTTCATTGGGATATGGTATTTCATTTTAGCAATGTATCATTATTTATTTCTTTTACTATTGATGGACATTTGTTTCATTTCCTCCTCACTTCATGAATAATTCAGCTGTGAACATTCTTGCAGATGTCTTTAGGTGAACATACATATGTATCTTTGTTGGATAAGTATTTCTACGGATGGAATTGCTGGTTCTGAAGGTACATATGGTTTTATAGATATTGCCAAAGATATCAAAGTGGTTGTACTAATTTATGCTTCCCTCAATATGGGACAAATATTCTAGTTGCTTCACATCTTCACCATCATTTGGTATCATCAGGTTTTGTTCTCTTATGATTAGCCAGGTGCGTGTGTGAGAAGCGGGATGTCACAGGTTTTTTATTAGCATTTCAATGATTACTAATGAGGTCAAGCACATGTTAATTTTTACTGGCACTTACATATTTCCAATTAAGAACTAACAAGTTGGGGAATTATGTTGAATTTTCTTTTTAGTATTTATTTTTAAGATTTCTTTGTATATTCTAAGTTTTTTGATCTTGTAAATTTACAGCAATAGTCTTTCATTCTCCAGCTTAACTTTTCATGTTCTTAATGGTTTCTTCTTTTTAGTTTTAAACTTTTTATAGATTTAGGGGGTACAACAGTGGATTTGTTATGAGCATAGTTGTGAAGTCTGGGCTTTTAGCATAACCATCACCCCGATAGTGTACATTGTACCCATTAAGTAATTTTTTTATCTTTTTATAAAAAGAGATTGTAAAAGGCGAAAGATTTATGCAATCTGAAGAGAAGTCAGAGCATAAAAAGAGAGATTGTAATTATTATCAAAGTCCAATCTGTTAAACTTTCTGTCATATTCATTCTTGCTTTATTTTAATTTAATTTTATTTTTTGAGACAGAGTCTCACTATGTTGCCTTCAGTAGAGTACTGTGGCGTCACAGCTCACAGCAACCTTTAACTCTTGGGCTTAAGGGCTTAAGCTATTTTCTTTCCTCAGCTGTCCAAGTGGCTGGGATTACAGGTGCCCGCCACAATGCCCGGCCATTGTTTTGGTTATTGTTATTGCAGTTGTTATTGTTGTGTAGCAAGCCTGGGCCAGGTTCGAACCCGCCTGCTTCAGTGTATGTGCTGGCACCCTGAGTAGGGTGCACCAAGCCTTCATTCTTATTTTAAAATTTCACTTGAGAAATCTTTGACTATGTCAAGGTCATGGAGATATCATTAAGCCATTGTTATTCTGTGATATATTCCAAAAATTTTGTTTGTAGTTTTACTGTTTAAAAACATGAAAATTTTTTATAATTTCTCTATAAAAACAGAGTTAGGTTCTACTGGATATAGTTTTAAATATATTTTTTTCACTTATGTGCATTTTCCTTGGATATTTGGGAGTTAGGTGGGATGCAAAGTGGGTCTCCACTTTGTGGTACCATCCTGTATTTTACATGAAGTGTAACATACCTGAATCTCAATCACTGAATTCTAGCAGTGTCTTTCAATTGTTACCACTACCAAAAATAACCCCTATAAATTTTCAGAACAGCTCATCAAGAATCATGAGCAGAAAAGATTGTTAAGTGGATAATTGTTGATGTCTGATTTATTGTTGTATAATATGAGGGTAGCCCCAGAACAAAACATCAAATGAGCGAGTGTTTGCAGGTATAAATGATAAAAAGCTAGATGTGGTCATAAGTTTTAGGGTTTTGAAGACAGAATCAGAGGCCCACCTTCACTTCCAAGGTTTCTAGAACTAAGGGTGCTAAAGAAAGCATTGAAGTTTACAGTTCAGTTGTCCCTCCAGAGGCTGGACAACCGCCGAACTGAAGGTGGTTGCCTCAGTAGTTTGAAATGAATTTTTCTAAGAAGTCGCCATAGGAGTACTTGTGAATATTCCAAACCACATTTTGTCCCCTTTCATATTTATATATGGAAGCTCTAACTTCCACCTGTCACGGTGACTGCCTTTGCAGATGGGGTCTTTAACAAGGTATGGGTGTGGCTTCCCCAGGAATGGCTCCTTACAGGAAGAGGAAGAACCATCAGAGGGCTCTTTTTCTTTTTCTGCAGAGAAAAAGTTGGATGTAAGAAAGCGGCCATCTACAAGCTAAAAAGAAAAGCCTCACAAGAAGCTAAAGTGGCCATCTACAAGCTAAAAGGTTGGATGTAAGAAAGCGGCCATCTACAAGCTAAAAAGAAAAGCCTCACAAGAAACCACCCCTGACCCTGACCTCGGACTTCTGGCCTCCAAACCTGCAAGAAAATAAACATCTATTGTTCAAAGCACCTGGTCTGTGGCACTTTTCTACAGCAGCCTTAGTCAGCTGGTACATGAACAGTGAGCTTATAAGTTATATGTCTAATAGATTTCATTTCATTGTGTTTGCTATTAAAATAAGATTGCCCAGATGGAATTTTATGTCTAAAAATGGTTTTTAATACCAGCCTTTACCTGGTAACCAACATTCTATCTGTGTTAGCCAGAAAAGGAGTGGACCTGGCCTTTCCCAGCCATGAAAAATGATGGTAACAGTCTCTCCAGCGTGGTCGCTTCTTTGTGACCTGCCTCGCTTTGTCAGGTATTCCCCTGGAGAAAAGGAGCATCTGCCTGAAGTGTCTCTGCATTTGGTGTTCTATACATGTTTCTCGTCTCCACTTGCAAGCATTAGCCATCATTTGAATTTTAATGATGAATTATCTAAATATGATTTCTGCTCTGTGTTTTTGCAGTTCCTTGAATTTTAATCTGCTGCTGCTGTCAGTTCCAGTCACTCCGTTTTAAATAGACTGTTCCATCTGTGCCTCCACATTTTTGGCATCACCAGCAGGAAGCTCTGGGTAACGTGTTGGAGTCACAGACAATAAGAATCTACCTTTTCCACACATCAGAGCTTGAAAGAATGGAGCATCTTTGAAGGCTGACATGTCCACTGGGTAGCAGTGACACATTGGTTCATCTCTGGGCTCACATGACCAAGAACAACAAAAAGAACATTGGGACTGCAGGTTGCTGGGTCGTCGGGGAAAAACGCCATAGCTGCAGGAGGGGAGTTTTCTACCCTGGGAAGTCACAGATATCTCATAGATGTTTTAGAAGAGTCCCAGGTTTTATTCAAACCTTCTAAAAATTCAAAAGCTGAATGTCAGAGACTTGGAACATTCTTTCCTCAGAAGAATGTGAAATAGAAAAAAAGTGCTATTCAGATAACATCATCATCCTGAACTTGTGAGTTGGGATCAGGTTGAGAGATATTTATATTCCATATGAAACTACAATGCCGAGGCAACTAAAGGAATTGTTGCCTCTTCTTTTGTGTAGCACAGATTATGGCATATAGTAGTTAGACCATACGTTTCTTTATTACTTGCAACTGACTATTTCTGCTGGCTCTATGTGATTTAGCAAATAACTCACACTATTAGTTTGTTTCATAAGTATTTACTGAATCCTCTTTGCTCCAAGTGAGGGTATAATGAAAATGGATTTATGGATCTAAAAATGATAATCTGTGGGGAATAGAAACCACAGGCATAAGTAATGTTTTGCTTGGATAGTGTACAGGATTGTATCTTAGATGGGGCAGGCACAATCATAGCTACTTATGCTTAGATTTCTTCATAAATTGGTTTCTGCAGGGAGAGTATGATTCAGGAAGTTGGTGCTCACAGATATGATCAAATGCACCTATGGAAACTATTAATTAAAATTCTCATTTTGCAGATAGAGAAACACAGGCTGAGAGTGGTGAGTGGTTTATTAAAAGTTCTGTAACCTCAACGTGGCAGACCCACCAGTTGAAGTCAGATCAAATTCCAAATTCCAAGTTCTTTATCTTACTTCACAGTGCCTTAAGAGAACTTTAGACAAAGTAATTTACAAAACAAGAAATTGGAAGTTATCTGTGTGTTCCACAAAAGTGGAAATGAGTATGTGAATCAGATATGGCTGAGTGGTAGAAACTTATGTAGCTTTTAAATGTTACATTATAAAGAGTGATTTTTTGACATGTTTTATTGTGCCATTTTATGTTTGTGTAGGGGAGAAGAGTTGAAGTATAGGGAAATATATGTTTAACACAATTAGAACTATATTAAAATATAAATCAAACAAGTAAGAGAGAAAAATCTACCAAAATATATTTTTATAGGGCCGGGAGTGGTGGCTTACACCTGTAATCCTAGCACTTGGGAGGCCAAGGTGGTGGATTGCCTGAAGCTCATATGTTCCAGACCAGCCTGAGCTAGAGTGAGACCCCATCCCTAAAAATAGCAGGTAGTTGTGGCTGGTGCCTATAGTCCTAGCTACTTGGGGGGGGGGGGGCGGAAGCAAGAGAATCACTTAAATCTAGGAGTTTGAGGTTGCTGTGAGCTACAACACCACAGCTCTCTACCGGGGGCCAGGAAGTGAGACTCGGTCTCAAAAAAAAAAAAAAAAAAGTAAGAAAAATGGTGAATTTTTCTTTTTCTTCTCCTTTTTTTAAAGTCCTTCTTTTCCTCAAGTTTTTCTTCTATGCATCTTGCTCACTCTCTTCTTTTTCCTTTTCCTTTACCTTCCTATTTTTTAAAAAACTTTTCGCTTTATGTTTTTAAATTTTGAATAATATCAAAGCATTGTATTGGCACAGAGAAAAATAGAAATTCTGAGGAGGGAAATTTAGAAATTTCTTCTTCCTGAAATGCTCAGAAAGAGCAAGGGCTCCATGGAAGGTGTGGCCTTTAGTAAGAGATGGGAGAGGGGTAAAGAGACCCTGAGGAGCTCCCTGAGGCAGCTTGTGTGTCTCTGGCCACAGACCTGGGGGTGATACACAGGCTTTGCCATAGAGTACAGAGCAGCGCATGGAACCCCAGACCCATTTGGTTCACTTGAGCAAAAGATGTCAAAGGGTGGGGTAGCACACAGTGAGGTCAGTGAAGTGACAGTCTGAGCATTTGGGGGGTGGGGAGATTGGACTTCCCTCCTTTGTTGTAACTTGATTTTTTGTCATTGAAAGGTTTTTAGCTATTTTTAGCATAGTCCTTAGGAACAAACTCACTAAGTCTGTTTCCTTTTGAATGTATAGGAGGTGGAAACCTCTTAGTTTTCTCAAATCAAATAAAATGGTGAGGAACAGTAATGTTCACGAGTAGATGTTAAATCTAGGGCACATATTTGCTAACATACATAGGGCACTTGGCAAGCTCCACCTAGAGCTATTAAATGTGAGGGCCTATTACTGAATATTTATGTTCTGTGGCATCCTTGAAATGGTGTAATTTGAGTGTCCTGCAGCAGTTTATGGCAGGTATTTCTATACCAGTCATGATCACACCAGCGAGTTTTGGCCGCAAAGAAGTCAGTGCTCTTTTTGCGCTGATGCATTTCTGTGCCCCGCCAGTGGCCTATGCGTGCACTTCAAACAAACACATTATGGCACAGACAGTATAAAAATGCTATTTTTGAACTTCAAGTAGTTTTTCCTGGAATTAGCTTTTTCATTTAAAGAATGTTCTACTTTTTTTTTTAATTAGGTAAAAAGGTAAAACAATTAATTCTAAATATTGTAGGGTTAATTTCCATTGTTGAGTCTCCCGGGGAATTCTCTCTGTCATTGATGTGTCCCATTGCTTAGTTTCTGTGTAATGATGCTGTGACCAGGGGCCAATAATAGCAGGGTGTATTTTGTAGCAGGGTGCATTTGGGGCTTATTTAAACCTGTTCCTTTATTTCTTACTTCAAAGGAAGATGAACTCTCCCCCACATATTCTGTGGCATAGGTAAGCCCATTGCTATCATGGGCTGTCACCCGTGATGTCTTGGGGTTCTTTTCTGCTTTAATTTTGTTCAGCAACTGGAATCCATCCAGCAACAAAGTGTTTCAGTTTTGAGGTAATAGACTTAAATTCTCACAATTTACTATCTGACCTTGGGCGAGTTACCTTAGTCTTTGTGCCTCATCTTTTAATAGCTCTGTTTTTGTCTTGTTTTATGAGTTATGTATAGGATGCGCCAATAATACCTTACTCACAAGGTTAACAGAAGTGTTACCTGAGATAACAGGAAGAACCATGCTGAGCGGAGCATTCGGGCCCAGACAGAGGGTGCGGCCCCACCTGACTTCTCGGTGCCCCTGGAGGTCATGTTCTTTCTTGCTCTGGACTAGCCTTTCAGACCCTGCTATGGGAGGCAAGGTAAAATTCCACTACTTTTCATCTTTAAAATCTACTAAAGTGGTATAAACACTACTCTAAAAAATGGCCTTTTCAAATCATTTGTAATTTTCATTTATTCTAGTCATTTTTTTAAGAGTAGTCAATGTCCTTCTTATATCATAACGAGATGGATCCTCTAAGGTATACGAAGGACAAAACTGGAAATGATGGAAAAATTCAGGACAGAGAGAAGCGCCTGCTCTGCTCTCTAATACCAGGTCCCTTTTAGAGACTAAAACCATTATAATGCCCCGGCTGCATATTTAGGCCAAGGACATTACCATGTTCTCTTTCAGCCAATTCTTCAGAACTACCCACCTGTGATGCTGGGAAATTCTTCCATTTACTTGAATTTAGCTTCAATAGCTGATTAAACCTGAAAATTGGATGTGAAGCAAAAAATATTCCAAGGACTCTGCCAAAATTTAAGCAAAAGTTGCCCCCAAATTGGTGCAGATTACCACTTATTATAGATCATATATCTTCTTATAAATCTTATGTCTTTAAAATAAACAGGAGGGCATTATATAATCTGGCAGGATTGATTGTATCACATATCAGATCTCTATTTTTGTGCAACATCATTTAGTATTCATTTGTAGACTATTTTTCATACAGCCATATAAGTGAGTCAAATGTCCTCCTGTACCAATTGTGAGAGTCAAGGTTCATAGGACATAGTAGATGGTAAGATTGGTTTTCTCCTCTCTTTTAGATCCTACAGTGAGACTTGTTTTGCAAAGTAAAACAAGCTACTGTTGTGGAGCATCAGTAGTAGAACTTCTGACACCTCAGTCACTCCATAGCCCCCCTTGGTCAGGTGTGACACTCACATGGGAAGAGCAGGAGAGATGTGCTTTAGAGCCACAAATACAGGGTGCCACTGGGAGGCACATGGGGGCCTCTCAGCCCATTGTATAGTAGCAAAAGGTAGGTGAAGTGTACCCCAAATCTGTAGTTCTGTGGTTTCCCTTTGTTTCACACTCTCTTTCTCCCTGTACCCAAGCATGAATCCAGCAGCTGTCACAATTTATAGGGACTTGTTAGGCCTGGAGTGGCAGAGAGCGGCTACCTAAGAGGTCTAACTTTCATCATTCTGCTTTCCCACTGTGGTCTCAGAGTGAGGAGTAATTTGCAAGAGGATTCTGAAACTCTGGTTTCAACAGGGCTGATTTTCACAACTAATCAGGTCCTGTCTGAGGACTGGAGGTAACTGAATAGTTATGATGCTGGGTGGTCCATTCTATTTGAAGCAGGACTTCAGCCACCCCTTGGATCATCAGCGGACAAGGTTGAGCTCCAAAGACTTGGCAAGGACCCAGCATGTTGGTTGTTCCCATGTATTTTAATTGTACAACCCCCTGCCTTCCCAAAGCGCCTTCCTCAATATACATGCATTGATTTTATATAAATGTTCTAACATTCTTCTTAAAACAAAACATTATATATGTGCCTTATAAAACAGACACAATGGCTGAACAATTACAAACAAAGGACGAAATTAAAAATAAATGAGAACAGAAGTTGTGGTTTCTCCCCATGCTTCATGGGTCCCTTTGTACAATCTGCTTCAGAAAAATGGGCAATGGGCCATCGGAGGGCATGGATTCCAGGAAGAATTATTTGGAAACTAAAGCCTAATCCAAAAACTGGATCCAAAATTCATCTATAAAACTGAGAAAGCACAATGGGAATGAGAGGACACCCCAGTTTTGGAGGGAAGGGCAAAGAAGCCTGGGATTGCCTCCAACAGAATGGATGTTGCCTCAACAGAAAGATTTGAATATATTCCTTCTTGCAGTTAACTGGAAATCCGACAGACAGACAAGACAACAGTGATTCAAGGTAAATAATATTTACATTTGTAATCCCCAAGCCAATGGCACATATTTACCTTTTCAAGGCAGACTTTTATTTTTATTTTATTTTATTTAAATATTTTTATTATAAGTTAATGTGTTAATGTGAGGGTACATATGATTAGGTTACATTATCTGTGTGTGTGTAAGGTAGAGTCAAAAGTCTGAGTTGTAGTTGAGTCCTTCACCAAGGAAGTGTGCCATACAACCCTACATTGCACCTAATAGGTGGCAACTAACCAAACAAGGGGGGCTTTTAGAGATTAAGTTGGTCTCTTAGGAAAAAGAGACCTCCAACCTCTTTTTCTTATCACTTTAAGCTAAAAACTGTGAGTGCAAACTTGGGAAGTCATGAGAGAGAGAGAAAGAGAGAGGTGATCAAAGGTGTGGGCTGCAACTCAGCAGAAGGTGTGGTCCAGAGAGGTAGGGGACACGAGAGCATGATTTTTTTTTTTTTTAAAGCAAAAGAAGCAACATGGATTTCTTAGAAAACACACATTAGCCCCTGATATCCCTAAAAGAAAGATCTTCTCACTAGGGAGGTAAGTTATATTGTCCTGGTTTGAGAGCTGATGTGACTACTGAAATCAGGGGCAATTACACTGCGTTCTCATTCACTTGCATTTTAAATTTTTAATTTTTTAATTGTGGTCAAATACACATAACAAAATTTACCCTCTTCACCATTTTTAAGTGGACAGTTTGGATCTGCGGTGTTAAGTGTATTTTAATTGTTGTGCAGTCTTCAGAACTCTTTGTTTTATAAAATTGAAACTCTCCCTATCCATTAAACAATACCCCTCATTTCCCTCCCTGCCCCCTAGTCCCTGGCAGCACCTTACGTAAGTGGACTCCTACAACACTTGTCTTTTTGTGACTGGATTATTTCTCTCACCATAAGGTCCTCAAGGCTTATCCATGTTTTGGCATGTACCAGACTTTCATTCATTTTTAAAGCTGAATAATATTCCATTTTACACACACATATAATACATATATCTCTTTTATCCATTCATCTATAAATAGGTTGCTTTTACCGCTTGGATATTGTGGAAAATGCCCTTGTAGACAAGGATGAGCAAATATCTCTTCAAGAACCTTTTTTCAGTTCTTTCAAATATATATATAGAAGTGAGATTTCTGGATCATATGCCAATTCTACTTTTAATTTTTTTAGGAACTGTCATATTGTTTTTTATAGTGGCTGCATCATTTTACATTCCCATTAGCAGTGTACAAGAATTCCATTCTCTCCACATCCTCACCAACACTTGTTATTTTCTCTGTGTGTTTTTTCTTAAGTAGTGGCCATTCTGAGATGATATCTTGTAGCTTTTATTTGCATTTGTCTAATGATAGTGATGTGCAGCATCTTCTCATATGATTGTTAGTCATTCATATGTCCTCTTTGGGAAAATGTCAGTTCAACTCCATTACCCATTTAAAAAAGTTTATTTTACATTTTCCTGATGAGTTGTAGCAGTTCTTTTTATTCTGAGCACTAATATATAAATATTAATATATATTAATTTGCATGTATTTTCTCCTCATTCAAAAGATTGTCTATTCACTCTGTTGACTGCATTCTTTCATGCACACATGCCTTTGTCTGATGTAGACAAATAGTCTCATTTGTCTATTATCATTTTTATTCCCTGTAATTTGGTGTCATAGTCAAGAATTATTATACTCAAGTCTTTGGCCCATTTTTTTAAGTTATTATTTTATTGCGGAGTTATAGGACTTCTTTATTTATGTTGAGTATTAACCCCCTATCAGATCTGCACATGTTTCTCCCCTTCCATAGATTGCCTTTTCACTATGCTATGTCCTCTGAGGCACAGTCCTTTGTGGGCATGAAGTAGTGTATGCTTTTCTTTCATACCCCTTCCCTGCATAGCTGCTTCCCAGGTTTGCTATGTATGCAGTTTTATGAAGCTCCATGCTCGGCATGAAGCTCTCCTGTTACCATCTTGAAATACTTTATAACTTTGAACAAGGGGCATGAGTTTTTATTTTGCCCTAGGTCCCACACATTACATGGCTGGTCTCAATTCTTTGGGGCCATGCCTCCAAGCTGTGTCCTCTTACAGAAGGTAGATGCTCTTTGGGCTTTCTTTTGTGATCTCTGCTCTCCCCTATCCCCTACTAACTCTAGATTTTCTTTGTTTTACATTCTGACAAAGCCGTATTGTATGTGCAACCCATCTGAGCACAGTAATAAAATCTCTAGTTAAATTGAGTTGACTTAATTTTGTGTGGACAGGGTAGCAATCACGACAATTGAAAGTGTTAAGAATGGCAACATGAATAACAAAAATTTTAATCTTTATTCAAAAAGCCGTGAATACTTTTCTGAATTGAAAGACTGTGCCTAACATTTGGTTCTATTTTGGTTGGGTTGTACTCATTTTTGAGAGTAGATCCTATTTAGGGTCTTCAACATAGTGAGTATAAAAGCTTAACCAGCTCCCCCTGCCCCCCCCCCCCACCGCGAAAGCTGCCTCTACATGGCTTTTGCTTTTAAATGAACTGTCAGGATAGTTTTTCTTAAGAAAATTAGCTCTTCGGTTCATAGAACACACGTGAAAGAAGTGACGAGAAAGCAAAAGGCATTGCCGAGGGGACAGAGCAAACTGGTCTTTTGTACGGCTTCCCTTTAGCACTATAGTTTTCCCTAATTGCGGTGTTCGAGATCCTCTGGAGGAAAAGAGAAAGAGAGGATGTGTCAAACTGTGTAACTTTTCTCAAATAAATAGCTTGCACTATCTCTCCATTCGGGATGAACTGCCAGCGCATACTAATGGCCAGGAGATCACATCATCCATCTTCATCAGGTGAGGGTGTTATCCTTAGTGAGGTGCTTCTGAGCCGGGAAGCTCCCCTCCCAGTGCAACCCCGCTGCTTCTTTCTCTTGCCTGCGACTTTCCCTTTAACCTTTCAGCCATTAATCAAGGTAGTGACCTTGACTATGAAAGTCTAAATTTGGTGGATAAGTGCAAAGGAAATCTGAAGGTGTACAGCCCCCAGAAGCAGGGGACAGTACACCATTTCTTGACAGTTCTAGCAGGAGAGAAGTAGGGCTGCTATTTGCTGCAGACTTTTTACACTGCCCTGGCTGCCTCAGCTTCACACTGTCCTTCAATGACAGGATTAGACAATTAGCATCAGCTATAAGTGCCTTTTATTATTTATTTATTTTTTACTTAATTTTTATTAAATCATAACTGTATGCTTGTAGGGGGTACAATATGATGATTTGATATACAATGTGGAATGCTTAAATCAAGCAAATTAACATAGCTGTCGCTTCAGTTATTTTTGTGGTAAGACATTTATAATATACTCTCACTTGTTTTGAAATGTCCCCTTGTGTACATTAGCTATAAGCGCCTTTTACTATCTCAGTTTTCAAAAAGAGTCACAAAATTTGCAGATTAGATTTTAGATGAGAATAAAGTGAAAGGACTCTTCTTTTGGGGGGCGGAGGGGGTCAAATAAAATGCATTTCTCTGTGAAAATGCATCGATTCTCTGTGAAATGCATTGATTCACATAGGTTCAGATTTTAATCCCAGGGAAGGTGAGTGAATTTCAGGCAGGGGCAGGGATGGGGCTGTGGGAGGGATTTCACCTTTCTCTCTCTGCAGATCTCCAGCAGGCTGTACCCAAAATGAACTCAGGTCCACAGGAGAGCCTGTCTGCAGGGTAGACAGGACTTCCCGAAAATCTCTAGCCTCACCTTTGACCACAGTGCTGCCCCACAGGGAAATTCTAGAGCCAGAATTTAAGTTTTCTAATTTTCCCCTTAGCTTCTATAAATCTGGTATTCAAAATATTTATCTTATAAGATTTCATGTGAAGACTAAAACGGGAACATTTATGGAAGCTCCTAGTACAATGTCCAAGATGAGTGGGGTGCTAATTTCTGTGCAATGAAATAGTAGTTATAAAACCAGATGCCCCTACCATCTTTTTCTTGGTGTTGTGCTACTGTCCGATGGGTGTGTAGTGAGGGCAGTACTGCTAACACCTACACAACACACTCACATCAACTAGAGCTTGCTTTATATTGGTGCAATTTTTTGGAAAAAAGAAAAATCTCTTTCTCCCTCCCCCCCCACAAATAAACCAAAAAACAAATGTCCCAAATATCAAATATATGAACCTGTGATGTGGAAGGCTGTGGACTGTGTCATTCTGGATGTGTGAACTTTCTGTGTAACCAGCAATTTGACTTTCATGATCCTAAAAATGTTATCAAATGTTTTGAAAACGTTTCTTGAATTTAGCATAATTTCTCCCACTTATAGAGTGCACTGAATATAACCACATGTGTGTTGTGTGTTGGGATGTGTTGTGTGCATATGTGTTTGGTGTCTGATGTGAAATGTACCTCCGCACATGTATTTGTGTGTGATACGTGTTGGTATGTGCTTTGGATTGTGGATGAGGGTGTTGTGTATGATGTGCGTTGCTACAGGATTGTGTGTAAGGGTGTTGTGTATGATGTGTGTTGCTACTGGATTGTGTGTGAGGGTGTTGTGTGTGATGTGTGTTGCTATGTGCTTTGGGTTGTGTGTGATAAGTGTTGGTATTTGCTTTGGATTGTGTGTGAGGGTGTTGTGTGTGATAGGTGATGGTATGCACTTTGGATTGTGTGTGATACATGTTGTTATGCACTTTGGATTCTGTGTGAGTGTGTTGTGTGTGATATGTGTTGGTATGTGCTTAAGATTGTGTGTGAGGGTGTTGCGTGTGATGCATGTTGGTATGCGCTTTGGATTGTGTGTGTGATACATGTTGTATGTGCTTTGGATTGTGTGTAAGGGTGTTGTGTATGATGTGTGTTGCTACTGAATTGTGTGTGAGGGTGTTGTGTATGATGTGTGTTGCTACTGGATTGTGTGTGAGGGTGTTGTGTGTGATAGGTGATGGTATGCACTTTGGATTGTGTGTGAAGGTGTTGTGTGTGATACATGTTGGTATGTGCTTTGGATTCTGTGTGAGTGTGTTGTGTGTGATATGTGTTGGTATGTGCTTAAGATTGGGTGTGAGGGTGTTGTGTGTGATGCATGTTGGTATGTGTTTGGATTGTGTGTGTGTGTGTGTGTGATATGCGTTGGTATGTGTTTGGATTGTGTGTCAGGGTGTTGTTCTGATATCCCCGTAATCGTTATCAACAGATGTCATGGAACAACCTTCCTTCTCCAACTACACATTTTACGTCCATGAAAATCCTCGGATGGGAACTTGAGTTTGAGGACCTTGTATATTTTATGGGAGACCAGGCTTGGTGGCCTGCACCTGGAATCCCAGCCAGGCCGCAGGAGGGTTGCTAGAGCCCAGGGTCTGGAGGCTGCACTGAGCTATGATCTCACTGCTGTACTCTGGCCTGGGTGGCAGCATGAAACCCATCTCTAACAAACAAAAATAAAAATAATGTTCGGGAAGATGGTATTTTGGGTACTCTCTTTATGAGAGAAGTTATGAAAACCTTAAGTTGAATGTTCATCAAAATAATAGTAACATGTTAAGTAAAAGGCTGTCACTAGTGTTGAAATATCACTCTGTATCCCATATGCAGGTGTAATGATTAGGTGTCAACTAATAATTAGCAACCTGGAAATTGTAATACTGGATATGTGAAGTAAAGTGTTATCTTCATCATCTCTGCCTTACTAATATTCTACCTGAAAACCCCTGAATGATGGTGTGGGGTTATTTTATCTAATGTGCTAATGGGATGTTTCATTGTTTGGACCCCTTTGGGGTCTTCCTGACTTGGGTCCTCTGCCTTCTCTGTGCAGGGGCAGTGCTCAGGCCCTGCAAAGTCCCCCAACCTCTCCATGCCCTGCACTTCACCTCCCCCTCTCTTCCCAACTCCTTCATTTTTGTGACATGTTTCTTGATAGACATTATTTTTATAATTTTAAATAAACATTTTCATTATTTGAGCAAAGATGTTCAAAAGTCAGTCTGTGTTTACTAGTTGATGCTTAAAGGGAACCAAGTGAGGGGTGGCCTTCCCCTGCAGAGCTCTTTCAGGGTTTTTATCTTTACAGCGCTGCCTTCACCTCCTTTGTCCATTGTATCTCAGTACTGTTCCTTTGCCTTTTGTAGAAAGTGTGGTAAAAGACATATAAAATGTATCACCTTGAGTATTTTTAAGGGAACAGTACAATAGTGCTAATTATGAGCATGTTGCTGGGTTACTGCTCTCTAGAACTTTTTTATCTCATAAAACCTAAATTCTGTACCCACTGGACAACAACCCATGCCCAAGCTCTTCCCCAAGCTTGTAGTAACCACCGTTCTACTTACCTTTTCTAGGAGTCTGACTTCTCTAGGTAACTCATGTAGGTGGAATAATGCAGCATTTACGGTTTTGTGTGCGTGTGTGTGTCCGGCTTCATTTAGCACGAAGACCCTCTGTTCAATGGTGTTCATTATTGTAGGAAGTGGCTTCCCTTTTTTATGAGTAAATATTCCATAGCATGTATCTATCACATTTTACTTCTCCATTCATCTGTCTACAGACACATGGGTTGTTCCTATCTCTTGGCTACTGGGAATAATTACTGCATTGACCTTTGGTTTATAAATATCTCTCAAAGATGTTATTTACAATATTTGAATTTATACCCAGAAGTAGAATTTCTGGATCACATGGTTAATTCTAGTTTTGATTTTTTGAGGAGCTGCCATACTGTTTTTGGTAGGAGGTGCACCATTTTATAATACATTCCCATCAACAGTGCTCAAGGGTTTTAATTTCTCCACAACCTCCCCAACACTTATATTTTTCGGGGATTTTTGACACAGCCATCCTAATGCATGCAAATTGATACCTGATTGTGGTTTTGACTTGCATTTTCTTGGATAATTAGTGATTTTTTTCATATGCTTATTGGCCATTGTATATCATCTTTGGAGAAAAATTCTTTGCCCTTTTCTTAATAAGTTCATTTATTTTTCATTGAAAGTGTTGTTGAGTTACAGCAGTTTTATATATATAGTCTGGACATATGACCCTTTTTTTTAAATACATATATTTTATTATTCTTCATTACATTATTTCCCCCCGCCCCCAGTGGTAAGACAGAATTTATTTACAGAAAAGAATACAGAAAACACTAAACCTCCTGGTAGAGGGAGAGAATTCAAGTGGGGAGAGAGAAGCTCTCTCCGTTTCTCTCCCGTCTTTCCCTATCTCCTCCTTCAGGCCTTTAGTCTCAGGGTATATATAGGTGTATGGGTTCCTTGGCCAGGAAACGAATGAATACAGTCCCTTCTGCCAGGGGTGGGGAGGTGGGGGGCAAAGTGAATGAATGTATCAATGAACAGATACAGTCCATTCATGGAATTGAGGCCTAGGAAATTCACAAGAAATTGGCCTAGGCATAGGAAATGGGGGTTCCACATTTAGTCCTAAGTGTAAAGTGAAGGAGACACCAAGGCACAGGTG